>NW_019293691.1:47200-58035 GCF_000500325.1 Leptinotarsa decemlineata
TGTGAACTGAAGCTCCCTGTGACCTACCATAAACCCATTTTAAAAATATTATGTTAAATTATTTCTTTAGTATCCAACCTATTTAAATCAAAAATTATAATTTGTTGTTATAATTCATCTTTTGATGAAAAGCAACTTGATATTATTATTATTATTATTATTATTATTGGCACTGATAATATCAGTGACAATAAAGATGGATAAAGTCTTCGAAACGTCACCAGATGAGTATACAAATAAAATATGTTCCCGCGGCTAGAAACTTGAACATCTGAATTTCGGGTTGGACCGCGCTCAAAGTTTCGCATTGTTCGACGTATCGGCTTCGATTTTGAAGCCATTTTCAAAAAAGAGACGAGTGTGACTGAACTGAGAGACACATTATAGAGTTTTGATGGTCTGATCTGCCAAACCTTCGACAGGTATGTCCCTCATTGATCCATTTCCAAATAAAAACTAGATTTACCCAATGTTCTGGCTTTCACTATTTCTTTTGAATAGTTTCTTCTCCATTCTAAAATCTATGATTTTTTTTTTCATCATGATCTTTTTATCTCGTTTTCCTATAGTGAATTCAGCCCTTGTGATATTCTAACGTATCTGAAGCCGCCCCTGACCGATATGCCGGCCGACTTAGCGAACAAACATATGACATCACCGCGAAATGATGTAGTCGGAAATCGCCGTTTAAATTCTAGAACCGAACCGACTACAGATTTCTAGAAGGACCGTTACCAATATAAGCATGGCTTCCTGATACAGGAGAGCAGTTCAAAAACTGAATCGAGCGGCTAAACAAGAAATTCAAATAGTGAAAATCAATCAAGCTTCAGTTGCTGAGTGTTGTAAATAAATTAGTTTGTGATTAGTGAATTACTGTTGGGAATAAATTCATTTGTTTTTCACAAGCGGTGATCAGAAGTGGATTTGTAAAATAAATCTGTGAGCGCTTGGTGGACAATATTTGTATTAAGGAGAAATTGACTATTAGACTTATTTGTTCGTGCAGAGAGAATGGTGATTCGTTGTGTTTCGCGAAGTGGACAGTACCGGACTCCGGAAATATAAACTGATATACCTTTCTTGCGAAAAATAGACTTGTGAAAGTAAATAAGTGTTTTCGGACTGGATTGAAATAAGCGGACATATACAGTTTTGTGGAAAATAGACAATAAGAGACAAAATGTGCCCGAGGAAAGTACGCCTAACGGACTTGAAAGTTGTCGAATTGAAACAAGAATTGAAGGAGAGGGAGCTAGATTGTTCAGGGTACTCCAGAAGAGACTGTGGGATGACTTGAGTGAATCATATTTATTCGAAGTTTCTGGGAGTGATTTGAGTTCAATAATGAGCAAACTCGATGAACTTCAACAAAATTCAGTAAGCCTTGAAGAGAAGCTTCTGGTGCATTCGACAAGTTTGGAAGATGAATTTCTAGAAAATTCATAAAGTTTGAAAGATAAATTTCTAGAGAATTCGAATATCTTGAAAGAAGAACTTCTAGAAAATGCAGAAGGCTCAAAGAAAGAATTTTGTCGTGTGGCGACAAGGAATAGGAACCATTGAGACAGGAATAGACAGAAAAAAACACAAAAAGAAATCAAAGGCAGCAACAACTAGCAATTTGCAAAACCAAATCGTTAATTCTGTTCATTCTAAAAAGGCGGTAGCGTTAACATTGGCGTTGCGTGAAGAAGCAACAATTATTTTGCAAACCCTCACGACCCAAGAACAGAAAGTTAATGACCAACTTATAAAGCATCTCGAGCTACGGTATGGGCAGGCCCACCTAGAGCCCAGAATTGATTAGGAATCCACATAAAATGCATATAAGGGCTAATTGAATCAATTATTGGTAGTTTAACGTATACCTTTGAAAATGTTCTTATAGGACGAAACTGCAGTAACGTCAGTTAGAAATAAAAGTGGTGAAAAACATAGAAAGTTTCAATTTTTTTTTCTTCATTATGATTTCCTACCAGTTAGTAACAGCTACATCCATCAATTTATTGACATAATGCATTTGTTTGTTTTTTTCTTCAAATTCAATAATAATACTCCAGTTTTTCAGTTTTTTCATTATAGACCTGCTAGCTGATGATATTTCAGAAAACAGTTTTCTTTTAAATATATATTTTCCTAATTGAACGGCCGGAGTCTATGGAAGGTCTATGAACATAGGCTTCCACTGCCAGAGTCATGAATGAAGATAAGTGAATCTGGGCTGGTGGGCCGCGATCGAATGGGAACTGAAGTACCAAAAGTTTCGTCTGCTACTGCGGCAGACGTCATCAATGATATATACGTTACTTGCGAGGGCGATGGTTTCACCTCGAAGTCTCAGTAAGCACCGCAAAAATGTTTTGTTTCAGACCTTTTCCGAAAAAGTGCAAAACAGGCGATTGTGAAGAATTGGTCTAAACTCTTTCACTTTAATTTTTCAATCAAAGAAATTAGAAAAATTATAATGATTTAGGTCTGACAGTAAATGAATGAATCCCATTGAAAATTATTTTTCATTGCTTTTCTAGTAAATTATCAATTAAATCATGAATAAGCACAAATCATTACAAAATATCAGTATTTACATATCATCAATTCATATATCAGTTTTCATGATGAAATTTAGGTGGAAAGCTTCAGCATATAAATCTTGTACCAATTACTGAAAAAATCGTATCTTTTTGAAGGGAAATTTTTATGACAATTTCAATTGAACAAAAGATTTCATAGAGAATACATTTCATGAATGCAATACAATTGTTATTTGATAAAAACATTTGTAATTGCTGAAAACTGATTGGTTTGGATGAGATAGCTCTGTAGATTGAACTTATTAGTCGTAGGCTAATTTGTTTGCAGGTGGCTGATATTATTTCATGGTGAATTTCATTAGTTCCAACTTCCATTGTCTAATATGATATAATATGATTTGAAATTCACAATGGTCGTGAAGTAACTTGGTTTGATATCTTTAAATTTTTATTTCATTCTAATTGTACATTTTTTAATTTTTTGCTTGATTTTTATATCATTGTAACGTGATATCATTGGGTTTTTGCTCAATAAAATTGTTATTTTCAGCTATTCACTTCATTTCACTTGTTATTCCAATGATTCAAACTCATATCATAATAGACAATGAAAGTCCAAATTAATGAAATTCATCATTCAATTTCATCAATTTTTTTCTTTTCGAAGCACTTTGTCATTATGTACCAAATGTATTGAGGTTGAAATACTAGCTGTTGCTTGCGATTTTGTTCATATGGATTTCCTCAGATCTACTTACAGCAAAAAATTGTAATTTATTTGATTCAAATGAAAATCCATTTACAATTATCAGAAATATAATCGATCAAAATTTGAGTCAAATCACCTGAATAGTATTTTTATAGAATTAGGTATCAACAAAGGTTTCACTTTATTCTTTGAATTGACATAACTTTTTCATTTATGAACCTCTTGAAGTAAATCAAACACTATTAAATGAAATTCACAAAGTACAATATAAAGTCGGTTTTTCACAAGACGGGTTTTCACAAAACGGGCTTGCTCGCAACTACTTTAGTTTTTAAAAACAGTAACAGAAAACTAATTTCAGTTTTGTAAACAAACTCGAAACTCGAAGTCCACCAAACAGACAAAAACTAGTCTCAGTTGCGTGTTTTGTTGTGAACTGTTTTCTATCATTTCCATTACATGAACAGGAATCAAATTGATGCATTCTTCAACTGTACATTGCTTTCTTCGCTCATGTTCCACGAAGGAAAATCAAATCTAATTTTCGCTTGAAATAGACAGAAATACAACAAGTCAATAAAAATAACCCTCCCTACACGGTAAAAAAGTGTAGTCAATTTGAAATACAAATTGACTGAAAGTTTCGTTTGAATCCACTTCAGTTTTTAGTGAAATCAACAAAAATAATTAACTGTTAATGTCATCAAGTTACGATGTTCAAATTAACAAATCTTTCGAGTAAGTACTGTGAAGTCAACAAGAACTTGTGGTTTCCACAAGTAAAGGTTGTCTTTAAACTCGCCAGGTAAATAACTATTAATGAGCAATTCTATAAATCGAAAACATTTGCAATTTGAAATTTTTTTTTCAGATCAATATACTCACAATTGAGTTTTGCTGAATATACAACTTTGAATTTTGTACGATTTGATTTCCACAAATTTTTGAAAATGAAAATTGTGCACATCAAATCGTCTCCGATGTAGTTTGAGAAACAAATTTTTGATAAAGCTGACAAAAATCATGTTGATTCAACGAAAGTTGTGCTCATTAAAATCATATTCGTGATACAATTTTGCCAAATTAGTTAGTAATAAATATATATAAAATTAGTACTTCTTGATCTAGAATTTTCACAAATTATTGGAAATGATTTCACTTCATTTGTTAACAGTTTGTTAAATGAGCAATCTCACCCTGATTAAATGACTGAATATTTTTCTCTTGGATCATGAAGAGTTTCTTGAAATGACAACAAAGTTTCGCAATTCAATATTAATTCTAAAGAAATGAACTATAAATGTTCAAGCCCGTCTCGGATATACCTACACAGTAGGTTGAATGGACTGACGGCTATCAAAAAACAACTACTCCACTGGCTAATACCACGGACGGCGTTGGATTATATCCGACACGCATCAGTGCAGGAATCTTCACAGAAAATTTCCTGCATATGCAATTGGCAATACAATAAGGACGAGGAATGAAATACTCCGAATGAATTTAATTTTTTAATTATGGAATATCATTGACTTTAGGTCGATGATGGTCACTATCTTGTAGTGACGAGTGGTCCAGCAGCCCGAAACCGGTCTGCAAGTGTGCCAGTTCCAAAATTGAGAATCGACTTTTTTAGTTGTATTGCCAATTGCATATACAGGAAATTTTCTGTGAAGATTCCTGCACTGACGCTTGTCAGATATAATCAAACGCCGTTCGTGGTATTAGCCAGTGGAGTAGTTGTTTTCTGATATGCGTCAGTCCATTCAAAGTACTGGTAGGTATATCCGAGACGGGCTTGAACATTTAAAGTTCATTTCTTCAGATTTGTTTACTGACTGTCTTCAAGCATTGCCCGCTGACTAATAAGACAATATTAATTCATTGATGAAACTGCTAGAAAAATGAGAAATAAAACTCCCTATGTTTTATACCACTTGTATTTGTAACTGAAGTTACTGCAGCTTCGTCCTATAAGGACATTTTCAAACGAATATAATAAATAGTTCATTGTTGAATATAGATGTGAATGGATGTTACTATCATTAACTTATGTGATCAATGGGAGCATTGTGTCATTTTCATCATCCGTACTTCGATTAGTAAATTTAGTTGTTTTCACTCAATAAATCCCCTAGGTGAATATACAAAGCCAACAACACACATATTGTTGTAGCTACTGGATATGGGAGAAAATATTTGAAAAATGTTGAATAATTTCAAACAAAATTTAGTGAAAGTGGCTATGACAATGCCACTTCCACTAAATGTCTGCTAACAATATACGATCAGTGTTGCAAAACAATTGGCTGAGGAGCCCGAAGGATCCACTTCATGTAGCAGAAATATAAACGTCAAATATACACGGGCTGACAAGAGCGCTCCTAGCCATGAAACACGCGAACTACGCTCAGGAAACGGCAGTACAGGTTACAACCGTTTTTGCGTCCTGGCATACCCTGCAATCAGAACGAACTAGGAGTTTTTGACAATTTCTCTTGATAAAATATAATCCTCAGATTCAAAATTATAGAAGAGTTTTTCGCGCATTCGCTTCACTATTATTATGACGACACCATAATAAAAAAAAAAAACGTTCGTATATGGACGCAGAACAAGAAGAGACACAGTATCATTGTGAATATGAAATATACAGTGAGATAGCTACTGTGATAGCTAAACATGTCGTGATATATTTTTGAAAATAAAATTTGTTAAGAGCAAATCGTAGTGTGTAGTTCATGAAATTACTATGGATCTTCATCAAGTAACGGCCGAAACATTCAAAACATTGACCAATAACAACAAAATTGAAACTTTTTACTGGAATCAACACTGGAACTGCTTTGAAAAATTTTTCGTTTCTTGTCCACTTTATTGTGCTATAAAATAACTCAGACATTATATTTGAACGCTGATTCCCAGAGGGGCATGTTTTCTTCAACAAAATATATAAATCTTCCTGTCAGTTCGCGTGGAACAAATACTATAAATTCTCTTGACTGAGACTCCACTGCACCCTAACTTTCTTGGACAGGTAAACACACCGCACGAAAGTGATAAATATTACAATAAATGAAACTGTTTCATTTGGTTCTGCTGAACACTCACCATTAGTGAAAATGTCTATGTGGTGCTTTTGTGTAATAATGGATATACGTGAGGAGAAATAGAATTGTGTAAGAATCATTTGCAACATTTGTTTTCGTGGAATTATTTCCATCTGAAACAGAACAAAAAAAATACAGCTGATTGATTTTTTTCATGTTAACCTACTGACACTGAATTGAAATAAAGATTCCAATTCATTCTGGATCGATTGTTTTTTATTTCGTGGTATAAAACATCAGTTTTCACGTGAAAACATTTTGACTGCAACTATTACTGTATATTGAAAAAATTAAAATAATCATATCCTGTCAGATTTTGACTGAGGAAATTTATCTTCAAAAGACTTAAAAGACTTTTTAAATGAAGTTCATCACTCATAGTCATCACAGACATATTTTATCGTCTTATCATCTACACATTTTTAGATAGATTTACTTTTTTTAAATTGATTGCTTTCTCATTTTTTTGAAAGATTCCAACATTTTTCATGTGACACATCCACAACCGACCGTAAAACCGTTTGTTGGCGTAGCGTCGCATGCCGTAGTAACGGGTGGCCATGCGCATGCGACTGTGCGATTCGCTTCCCACTGGTTCAGCGAATTATATTTCTCGTTCACACAAAAGGGTTTTTAAAAACTTTTTATTTGAACAGAGTAACAACTAATAACTATGAAATATAAGTTCTGGCTATTACAAATCAATTGCACCTATTTATATATAAATTATTGCCGACTTTGCAGATATCAGCAAAATAATTGATGTCGTCTTCGGGTCATCGAACAATATCCTGCTGATGTAAGAGGTTATCGAACTGTAACTAGCGTTACGCTACCTTTCTCGCCACACAGAGCTTGGATAGCTATAATGTGTATAGTTGCGTTGATCTATACATTACACATATTCAACTTAGTTAATAATTTTCTAAAATGAATGAAAAATATATATCTGACAGTGAAAATTCAGAAAATGGAAATGAGCAGCCTCCTGCAAAGACAGTAAATTAAGACTACGACACATTATCAAGTCATCAGTAAGTTGATTATATTTTCATATTTTATAATTGAAGTCAGAATTCATCTGTGCATTAAGCCGGCATAAATTTAGTCTGTCTAAAAGGGTGAGTGAATGTAAAATGTACTTTCTTGGTAGAACAAAATTTACACAGTTTTCATAGTATATAATTTATAATTGACTATTATTCAAGTTCAATTTTATTCTTATGAAAAATAAGATTATCAAGGAACTAGGTATGAAGGTGATATTTGAAACAAGTCACACACTACAGAGGCTTTTAGGAAATCCAAAGGACAAAGTCAAGATTTCGAAAAAGTCTGGAATTTACGAAATTGTTTGTAAGAACTGCGATGCAAAATAATATGAACAGACTGAAAAATCTATTGAAATAACACTTAACACACCTAAAATATGAAAGACCAGCAGTCGCCCATCATGTTTCGCAACAAAACCATTCCATAGTTTTTGAGATTAGTTAGTTAACTTAACAACAACAGACATCTAGATGCCTATGAGTGTATAGAAATATGTAAACATAATGATATTATGAATGATGATGGTGGACCGATACCTAATAGTATACTTTATAGCTTGTTGAAATAATATTTCATTCATCAGATTCACCCGTCTATTAGATAAGGCATCATTGTGAAATTAAAACAAGACCAGTGGATATGACAACACTGTAAAATTGATTCAAGACAATCAGGACACAGGTACCTAGCAGAGGTATCTATGGTATAAATAAGGACAACATTGTATGTAGATCCATACAATCAAATAATGTTACTTATAAACATTATTAACAGTTCTTTGAATCTCAGACACTTCCCTGAGAGTTGGAAGCACGCTGAGTTTATCATGATAGCTAAAATACCCAAGATTATCTCAAAACTACAGACCTATAAGTATGTTAGGCTCCATGGTCAAGGTTGCGGAGAGAGTAGTCCTGCAGAGGCTGAACGAGGAGATCGAAGGCAGACAACTTCTACCGGACGAACAGTTCGGCTTCAGGAGAGCCCACTCCTGTGAACTAAGACTGAAAATTCAATCCAAGAGATGAATAGAAAGAGACATGTTTAAATTTCACTATCACACATCTTGAAGGCCTTCGACCGCGTGACACGAAGGTCTTCTACACAAGATTAATAATTTAAACCTACCACTGGGACTAGTCCAGTGGATAGGGTTCTACCTGCAGGACAGAACTTTTGCTGTGAAGCTTAAAACTTCCGGTCACCGGTAAGACTAATAGAGGGCTGGAGTGCCACAGGGTGCAGTCCTTTTACCCACGCTCTACAACCTCTATATCAGCGATCTCCCGAGAACTGACCATGTTAAGGTATCTCTCTATGCTGATGATACCGCCCTGATGTTCTCGTCCATGGCGAGAGAATTCNGATACCTGCTCTAGAAAACTTTCCACACTGGCAGACACTTATGAAGCTACTGAATGCCTTGTAGGGGAGAGCACACCGAGTGATTTTATTGGATCACAACCTGAAATCGCTCCAAGCTCTGCCAAACAGACACTGAATAACTTGACTGTAATGATAATTTCAGGCTCCTTGTCTACCAGGATTGACCCATTTTAAATCATTCATGCATGCTTGGAAGTATTTTGCGAAACAAACATTTGATATATTTACGTTTCGAATGCTCTTTCTAATCTCAATGTTCGTTCAGAAAAACAATATTCATTACCCAAACACCTCTTGAATCCCGATGAAATAAACTATTTTGCTTAATTCGTACTTGACACGAAGGTCTTCTACACAAGATTAATAATTTAAACCTACCACTGGGACTAGTCCAGTGGATAGGGTTCTACCTGCAGGACAGAACTTTTGCTGTGAAGCTTAAAAACTTCCGGTCACCGGTAAGACTAATAGAGGGCTGGAGTGCCACAGGGTGCAGTCCTTTTACCCACGCTCTACAACCTCTATATCAGCGATCTCCCGAGAACTGACCATGTTAAGGTATCTCTCTATGCTGATGATACCGCCCTGATGTTCTCGTCCATGGCGAGAGAATTCAGTGTAGCTCATATGCAGACCGCAGTTGCAGCACTTGAGACTTGGTTCCTGGACTGGAAAATCCGTGTGAACCCTGCAAAAACACAAGCGATAGTGCTTGGTAGGCAAAGTCTCCACCCGAATCTCAGAGTTATCAGGGCAGGACAAGAAATCGCCTGGAGCCCCTAGGTTGAGTACCTAGGTCTAATTATGGACCGCTAGCTTACCTGAGCCAAGCACATCAAATCCGTGAAGACTAATGTAAGTGTGTTTGTAATTTTCACTATTATGCTGTATATATCCTAATAAAGTGTACATGAATTTAAAAATTAACGAACCACGATTTGTATTTAAATTTTGAGAAAAATATTACTGTTTCCTAACAATTATTTGATAATTTCCAAAATTGAGCTTTGATTTTGCTATGAAATGTTGTGTTAACTTACGAGCGTCGTTCGTGTTTTTTGAAAGTTTTACTGTAATGCTCCTAGCCTGTGAACTGAAGCTCCCTGTGACCTACCATAAACCCATTTTAAAAATATTATGTTAAATTATTTCTTTATCTTCTTGGAATAGTTCATGAATTCAATTTCACTTAGTGGGCTACTATTTCAGACGAAATGAAATTGGCAGTATACTACAGAATGAGAAAAAGAAAAGAAAAAAAAGAATTCCTGAAATAAAATATCTAGACTTACGTTAATGTTCCTTCCGGGATCATTTTCGATGAGTTGGCGTGCCAGATCTTTGCAGGATTTACGTGAGGCTGGGGGAACTTTGGAATCGTCTTCCCAGTAGCGGGAAGGCGAATGTCCGTAGAGGGCCGCAGGCGTGGCATGAGTTATTCGAGTATTTGTCACAATCCCCGTCGACTTTCCTGAAAATGAAGCATATCTTGTTCATCAGCACGGAAACACTTTTATCGACTTCAAGACGTACTGCTTGATTCATAACTGAAAAGACTTCGCTCAAATTGAATATGAATAAATTCATTTTAACAGTATTCAATGAAGTAACATTACATTCATTGCAGTGAAAGAGCTTTTTTTATCTTTCGAAAAATCAAGATATGAAAACCCTCAGACTGACTTCAATGCAGACAAGACGAGTTAAAATCTGATGTATTACCAAATTATCAATTTTTTAAAAAAGTCTGAATAATTTTCAAACATTATAATTTGATAATGCAAATAGTAGCCATAATTGAATCAGAGTGAATTGGTACGATCAACTTAATTTTATAATTTTTAGTCAACCGTTAATTCAGGATTTTGTGATTCGATACCTGCTCTAGAAAACTTTCCACACTGGCAGACACTTATGAAGCTACTGAATGCCTTGTAGGGGAGAGCACACCGAGTGATTTTATTGGATCACAACCCAAGCTCTGCCAAACAGACACTGAATAACTTGACTGTAATGATAATTTCACTTTCTTCGCTCATGTTC
>NW_019293691.1:61589-72609 GCF_000500325.1 Leptinotarsa decemlineata
TAATCGCCTACCTTGAAAACCCCCAGATTCCAATTTTGAATGAATCGGGTGATAATCACAAAAACCGTAAGCCATTCTGGAGCCACCACGTTGAATATTCCAATTTTGACATGAGAATCATAATCTTCGATCCCAAAAACCCCTGGATAGCAAATTTGATTCGAATCAGACTAAAATCACAAAACTCGTTCGCCATATGAAGTCTCCATTTTGTTTTTTCTGTTTACAAAAATTTCATAATGCATTGTCATCGGGATTATGTACACCTGCAAAATTTCTAATCAACCGGATGATTAGAACTAGGTCAAATTCAACTTGCATTATTCCTTACATTGTTGGTTAGTTTGTTACCTGGAAGTGAACCTAATCCTACAAGCTTATAAATAAAAGTATGTCTAAATATACGTTATGCGCTCTAACCCGTGATTATAATTTTGCCCACTTCCTGTGAAATATCCAGTACTAAGTATTTATTCCCAATAATTTCGAAGTATCCCATTTACATTTTATTGAAGAAATATCAAAATATGTATTCGCGCGCCGCTGTTTTAAGGGCGTGGCTACTACCGCAAACTTTCTCTGATTATTCTATCGCGCATGAATTCAGTCAACAAGCGATGATCTGATGTGAATAATTTGCCTAACTAGTGGCGTTTGTATAAATTTAAATTTGCAAAATATGATCTTCTGATTATTTTTTTTTAACTGAGGGTCTTATTGTAAGCTACATAGGCATTGTAAGGTTCGGACGAAGACATATTTGAATTTTCAGTAGTAGCTATTATCCTGTGAAGGAGTTCAATAAAACTCCTTCAAACAAGACATTTCACACAATAATATTTGAAAAAGTATTTTATTTTCTCAAGAAATCTCTTCGTCCAAACCTTCCATGCCCTTTTCTGAATATAATGAGATGAGCAGAAATCCTGTCAACATATTTGTCATTACACATTTTGATAAAGCGTACGTGTCTGTAGACAAACCAGGCAAAACCGGGCCTCTCACTCTTAAACAAGCCCATTAAAAGTCCAGGATGATTTATTGAAATGAGCACGAACTTTCTTGAACAAATTGAAGTTCTCAATAGTAAGCAGCTCAGTAATCATAATAGATGTTTCTTTAGGATCCTTCTTGTTGTTGAATATTAAATTTCTCGTCCAACGGCGGCAAAATGCACGCACCAACTGAATCTAGTAATTTCGATTTCAATAATAAATGTTAGAAAATAGTGATTAGAGAAAAACCCGTTTTGACTTCGATTGCTATATTTGTATATGAATAAGTTGATCCAAGACAATTTCTCCATCTATACCAAATTGACTTATCCGTTCCCTCATTCAGAAAAGTGCCCAATGAATATATAAATTCCTTTATATTTGTTTACTTCAAAAATATACTTCCATATTCTGTAAACCAAATCAGCTACACAAGTCGAGTCAATAGTTCAATTGAACTATTATCTCTTTTTTTTTCAATTTGAATGCAGTGTAACCCAAAAACATTTCTGCTAGTGACGTCGTAAACGTAAAATTGATAAAAATATTCAGTGTGCCTGAACTTATTCGACATATTCGGAGTTCCTATGTCCTCTCCGATCGTAAGGATCAGTTTCATTGCCAGACCATTCCTACATGCATATTAATCATCACCGTTGGGTCGAGCAATAATAATAAATCAACCGCTTTTTACGGTGCTGTTTCCAGGAACTGATTAACGGAAAAACAGATTTTAAACAGATTTTTTAAACAGATATGAATACAGTTCTGTTGAAAATACCAAACACTTGCCTTCCATGTGGTACTTACGATTTAGTAGATATGTGTGTCAGGCACCCGGCGGAAAAATAACAGCTCACTCAACTAATGCCGCACAGAAAGCTGTAGTTAAGCCATCAGGGACCAGTTCAATGTCTTACATTTGTAAGATTCGTCGAAAGTAAATTCCTATACATGAAAAAGTGAAATTGATAGGCTGGTTTCGGAAAATTGGCTCCTCATCAGTGCCGGGTGGGTCATTTCAGATGGAGTGAACCGTTGGAATTATTATTTTTGGGATACCACTACTCCCAAAAATTCATTTTTAGATATTATATCTGAATCAAAACCAAGTGTTATATAAATATTATTCTCTGTGTACAGTCGATCGAATCTTCGCTTATGACTGTAAATTTCTACATAGGCACCTGTCTAAAATCAATTTTCAAAATTGTATATTTCTAATTCAGTTCGCATGTTAGGGGCAAAAATCACTCAGCATTGAGTTACAATCAGAAAACCCGAATGGGCTGCGTGAAAAAAAAAACTGAAGTTACATGAACAGAGAAATCTATTTTTAGTCCGTATTNTCTATCAATAGCTTTTCTAAAACTTTCCATCATTCTAATGAAGTAGTTGATGGGATAGCTTTATTTCTACTATTCAAAATTATATAGGAAAGCTGGAGACCCATGAATTCTATAGCATCTTGAAATAATTGGGTAAGCTGAAAACTTTCTTTCGTTCATATAATTCTCATATTATGACATTGATTCATTTTTGGAAGTATGTAAGATTACAGCAGAAATAACATACGTAGTCCCTATGCTTAAGTAACTTTCTTCTGACTAATCCTTAAGCAAGTTTTGGGTTGTCGAAAGTCAGTGCCAGTTGTCTCTGTTTGAGATATGAAGTTACCTCACTCTTTTCTTGATCCGGAGTAAGACAACGGTACAAGTGCCCAGTTGTTACGACTAGCCGTGGATCTGCGGAGGAAAGGGCTCAAGTCGGTTCTTGGTTTTTTATAGAAGTGCTGAAAAGGGTTACTAAATTCAAGTTCTCAATTGGAGGCTATCTACAGTATTTTAAAGAAATGATGTATTCCTTCTCAATACTCGTCAGTGTAGATCAACTCTGTTACACAGGGATAGGAGACACTTCCAGACTACCAATGAAACAAGGAAATGGTTGGTTCAATGTAGAAATTCAATATTTGACCAGATTTTTAATAATCAGAGTGGTCTCTGAATAAAACGATCAAAGTGTCAATGATGGTCACTGGAGAAATATTTGAAGAATACAGGGTCTTACCCAAGGTTTTGATGCATTGAACCCCACAATTTCGGAACGAAATCCCATTCTTTGATACCATCTAGAAAATTCAAAATGGTTGACTTGTGATCTTCCAATTCAACTCCACTGATCCTGGCGATCCGGGATTCCGGCATTCTTCAGCAGCCGCCACCCCCAGACACGCCCTTTGCGACCTCCAAAAACACACGAGGGCACTTAATCACCTGTCGGCTAACGTCTAGTGCTAAATTAAAACGTGACACCTTCATGCTCTTCTTGAGTCCAATGTCTTTTGGTTTTTATATTATCTGCGCCTCAAAAATTGATGACCTTTTATATCATAGCCCATATTTGTTAATCAGCGACTATTGTTTCTATTTCACAATGCTTTGATTTATCTTGCATTGATTTGCTTTGTTCAACTACGTCATACTACGTTACATAGTGCTTTGTTGTTTTTGTGCTCTGTCTGATAGAATTTGAGAGTTAGAATTTACTTGGATGGATCATTATCAGAAATCAATAATTATTTCAATCACCGCTACTTTTTCTCTTCTCGAAGCCAAGAACCAAGGAGATCATTTCAAAACTCCATCCTTCACAGACAGAATCGGTAATGGTTCAAAGTTCAAACCATCCTACAACTTTCAAAATAGACATATAAGCAAAGCCCACCGATTCTGAAAATGCCATAAAAATAGATATCTCTCCCTATGCCTCACTTCTCACTTGACTTCACACTACACTGTGAAAATTATTTCTACGACTGAACAACATTACTCTTTGAAAATGAATTATATGGCTGAACAGAAAAAATAAAGGATATTATTTGACGTCTAGTTGCATACCTAACCGTGATATGGGCGAGTTGGCTGTCCTTGTTCATCGGCCTGAACCACTCTGTATGCTGTTTTTGGCTTGGGATGTGGGGATTGAGCAAACCAGCCATCGGATGCCTGTTTACACGTAGCCCCGCTGGATACGCGAATGACAGAATCACTTGTGGTTTTGTTATTCCCTAACTGAATCCCAACGATGGCATAATACTAAGGTATGTGTATCCGTGCCGAGAGGATGAATGACACTAAGCCAATGAGCTGTCTCTTCGAAACCTTCTAGATACCGGGCGCCATCTCGTCGTAGCATTGCTTTGTCACGGTAATGCGGAGCTCTGCCGTAATTGACTTTCTTTCCCTAGCTACTCGTGAGACTTTTATGGACAGAATAAACTCATAAATTCTTTTTGACGCTGACTCTACACAGGAGATGGATATCGAGCTCATGACTCCAAATGACCTCCCTGTGAATTTAAATCAGGAACGACGGTTTCTCAACCCACCATCTTCTGATCCAATAACTGAACCTAAAAAAAGGTATGGTGGTTCAGCCAGGAAATAACTGAGCCGTCTCCTCAAGAGCGGGGTACCTTATGAAACCGCCTCTCACCAAATTCTTGAGCAGCGTACGCAGAATCTGTCCTAGGTGGAGGAACAAACCCCCATGAGCGGGTTAGCAAACGTTTGCGTTCAAGTGATGATTCACCAAAACCAGAGGCGAAAAAGCCCTGCACGGTTGAATCTAAGGCATCGTCAGGTATAGCTGACGTGCAAAAACTCTCACATGGGAAGGTTATCGCGGGTATATCAAGGTGGGAATCTTGCACCTTGACTATCAACGATGAAACAGCAGAGCATATACTTTGTGCCCTCCCCGCTGGGAACCGAATCAGGTTTTTAGAGTTTGACAGAGCCGTACTTTTACCATCTGATCTGAAAAAAAATCACCATACAAACTAATCGGCTTCGTTAAAAAGCTGGGTTGATTTGATCAAGTGTGAATAGGTGTGAGCCACGATAAACCCTTGCGGGTTGCGGTGGAGGGTCAAATATACCCACTCACTTTGGACCTAATCTAACCTAACCTAACCATGAAATGAATAAAATAACTAAAACAAACAATATGGCTCCTGAATAGATGTCAACATTCTTATTTTCATTTATTTGAATGCGCTACTGAAGACTGCTCAGAAGAATCCCATATCTGTGCGAATATAAAATGAAAATTTGAATAATTGGTATGATTCAATCTACAAATTGAATTGTTCAGGATGCATCGCAAATAATATAAAATGACATGTGGAACAACGAAACGTTACCGAGAGATGATGAAACAGCAAGGCATACTCTGAGCTTGCTCTACTGCGGACCAAATAAGGTATTCTCAGTTTGATAGAGTTTCACTCTACCTAGAAGATCAGTCACTGCACAAGCCAATCAGCTTCGTTAGGAAGTTGGCTTCATTTGATCGAGTTTGAATAGGTGTGAGCCAGAACAGACCCTTGCGAGATGAAGTGAAGGGTCAAAAAGACCCATTCACTGTGTACTCAACTGTATGTCTATCTATAATTTTACAGATGATGAAATACGAATATTCATTTTGCAGATCTTCTTGGGTTGAGATTTGTTTCAAAAATATTACTGAAGTTTTATCCAACAACAAACCCATATTCTAACACCTCGTTTTCAATTACCAAGTGATCATCTTAAAGATGATCACTTGGTAATCAATGGTAACGGTTTGGTGTAGGGATAAAACTCCAGTAATATTCAATACTACACCAAAATTTCCAAACAGTGCATCACAAATTCTTTAAAAAAGCAATTTTCTGCTATTACCTCAGACCGCATGATCAAGGCGTGTTGTCACTTATAATTGGTAGGAAATAAGTGACGTCCAAAGTAAAAATTTAATTATTTTTCATGCTGGACACTCATCTCATTTCTAGTCGCGAGTGATTTTTAATTTCGATTCCTGAAAGGTTGGCATATTAGAAATGACATCTGATATTTCAATTTCTACAAATGAATAATATCATTGATGGTTATTTCATTATCATTTCTGGCTATTGTTCTTTAGATTCTGGTAAACATTGATTGATGATTTTGGTTGTTAATTAATCCTTTCTTTCGATTACTATGACATTTTTCGAATGTTCCACATATGTTACATATAGGCTATCTGTTCAGTTTTACCGAAACTGATTTTATGATATGTCTATACGTGATTCTGGATAATAGCAAATAATGCTCATTTTGTCATCGAAGAATTTCAGTGCTTTTGAGCTCTGGCAAATCTCTTTTTGTTGATATAATCGATTTATTATATATCACAGTCACTGCATGCAATGCTATAGATCCTATTCTTTTTGAAAAGTTTGAATTGTTATCGCGATATGGTGATTGTGGTTTATCAATTGCCCAGATGATTTGTCTCCTCAATATTTTCTTCAAAAGCAAGACACACAAATGATCTACATCACCTCGCCACAAAAGCGTTGAAATGTGAAGCAGTGCATTGTCAACCTGACTATGCACTGATATTGGAGCTCAAGCAGAAATTTCAGATTCTATTCATTTACTCTTATCGGAGTATCACAGTAGACGTTGGTCAAGGTAATAATTCAAAAGAAAATTTATGACTTTTTTCATGCATGAAATCCATCCTCAATCCTTTGTGTTTTGAAAAAAATCATTAGTGCCTTTACGAATTCAGCACGAAGCGATTTGCCTTTATTTCAATTGAAATCGGAATTTCACGTTGTTCATTTGTTCAGTTTTCCTCTACGTGAAATCTTTTTGAAACAAAGGTAATCACAGCAACCGACCTGAATGTATGCGCAATATAAGTTACTGCTGATATTATCTTCAAACGGGGTGGTACTTTTATATAAAAATAAACAAAACATCTACTATTCTTTATAAATAATAGGTAATCATGAGTTTTTGATAACAGGTATGTATTGATGAAAATAATAATAATATTGACAAAAATAGCATAATGTTTTCATTCACCTGATGTAATAAGTATTGAGGGACAATATACCACAAGTGTGAAACATATATACAGTTTTAATATCAATCGTTTTTTGCTCACCAAATTGTTTTATCCAAACGATTGAACTTCAGTTAACATGAGAACAGGAATGTTATCGTTTGAATGCAATTCTCAAGTTTCTCATTTTGTAATATCTAAATACACTGGACAGTAAGTAGACTTAGCTATGTTGCAGGAAAGTTGTAAATGATACATAAGATTTGTGTTCAAGTATAACCAGAACTGATCTGTTTTGAGTAAGAAAGATATGAATATTCAAGAAAACCTATATAATAAAATTGGATTATTGTGTTCAAAGTGTTGTAATGTAATTTCTTATTATTATCATTATTATTTCCTTGTTTCATTATTGAGAATCTAGTTCATGAATTATTTATGTTCATCTTGCAATTACTTGGTTGAATTTAGAAATGTATGTTTTGCTGACAATACTTTATGAAGTTTGTTGTCGTTATCACCTCATTTTACTTGTTTAATTTCTATTGGCTAGAATATGAAAGGTAAAACAGTAACTAGCGTCTATGATCACGTGGCAAGGAACTTCCTTCATGAAAAGCGAGTGTTCTTTTGTTTGAGGGAACACTCACACTTACACTTGCATTAGCATTTTGAACAGAAGACATGTAAATTGTTTATCAAAACCTGTACTCTATTTTATCTATTCCGGCGACTTGTTGTGTTTTTGTGGTGAATAGAAACGTTTTTCTGCATTGAAGTTTTTCATTCCAATCATCTCCAACAAAAGCTCCATGGGTGTTTATTAGTGAATGCAATTTTCCTTAGTTTCAACCGACCTGATACCATTATGATGAATGTTATGTGGTTGAATTTTTGAGCAAACTGTTTTGAATTCTTCGAAAACTTGGGAAATAAATTTGAAATAACACCGGGCCATGAATGATGCCACGATATAAGACGGAAATGATTGGTGCCTTGCAGAGTTGGAGTATGAGTTTGTTTGTTGAGTAAATCCACATTTGAATATAGTCGACTCATGATTTTGAAAGATGTTCATATCAAATAGCTTGCGTATGAAGGAATGATCACACCGTTCTTACAAAAATTCAGATATACATTCCGAGTTAAAATGAATTAGGTCCGGGTTTATATTATGAAAAAATCGGTACCCTAAATCTATATGATGACGATTGGAAAATGATCATTTATTTAGACTTATATGAATATTATGATGAGTACGAGCTAATTCATTTTTATGCACATCAAATCAAACAAATTTGTGTCATTAGCGAGAAACAAAATCTTTCTGTATCAGAATGCAGTTCCATAGAAAAAATTATTTCCTACTCCCTTTATAATATACGTGTTCAGGAAAATATAATTTTCGAAACACTAGGAGTTCGAGAATCATTTAAAAAAGCTAAAAGAGGTTTGATTGACGGAATAGGATCTGTTTCAAAAACATTATTTGGCACACTTGATGAAGACGATGCTGTCTATTTCAACTCTCATATCAACACATTGAAGAAAAATCAGGAACACCTAAATACATTATTGAAGCAACAAACATCAATAGTGCAAAACAAATTGTTCAGTATACCCAAAATCAGTCATTCTTACACCTCACGAAGAGTTTCCTAGTGAAGTCATAACTCACTATATCGCTCCTTTGAACTTAAAAAAAGAAATAAATTGAAATTTATCAAATTTTGTTTTATCGAAACTAAAGCCAATTGAAACACATCTCGTTATAAATTCAAAGAACTATCATGATTTGAAAGAAATAAGTCATAACTTGCAAAAACTTCAAGAGAATGAAAATGAATCGCTATCTACAGTAAACAGAACTGACCTAGTTCACCATGGAATATTATATTTCATTGTGTGTTTGCTATTTTGCCTTTTAATATTCTACATTCTGCGAACTTTGCATAAGCGATATACTGGAATTGAAATTTCTACCTTATATATCCGTGAAAAATGTACTCTCTTTTTCCGGGGAAAAAAGTAATTTCATAAAAAGTGACCTGTCATCAGATATAAAATGTCAAACTTTTTTCCTGTCACAGAAAAAATACTGTATTCATAGTTGCAAATAGAATAATTGATTGGAAAATTGCACTCTCTCTGAACATGAAAAACACATTTCATTTACATTTTCACCTTATCAGTATTTGTTTTCATTTATTTCACGTTTCATCATTACTACTTTTTCTGTCACTTCCATAATAATGGAATTTTCAACAGGTGATGATCGACTGTATTGCCAAACATGCGCCAACCTGACTGTTATAAGGAAACAACTATAGCTGAGGCACCAGTCAATCTAATAATAACACTGACGATATTCAAACAAGACTCGACCTCTAACGGAAACAGGAAACTCTTTGGAAGGTTTGAAATAGATGAACATTTCAATCTAGCAGACCACCATTATAATATTCATGCAGTCATTGTTCACTGTGGTTCTGGCGTTGAATTTGGTCATTATTACGCCTTGGTCAAAGACGAAACGGACTGGTTTGAGTTTGACGATAGTCGTGTCACGAAGTGTTCTGGCGATGCATTGAATTTATTGGAGCCTCTGGAGACACCCTACATTTTTTTCATGAGAGAGAGGACATTGTTAGATCAAGATCTTCAGATGATGTGGTGCTGCAGGTTTTTCCGGGTTTTTCTGCAGCTGAAAAAGCAAATGCGCCACTGGAATCAACGAAGTCGCCCCGGAGCGCCAATTAATTTTTATTGTTGTTTTTATTTTATTTTTATCGTTGTTTCAATAAATACCACAAAAGTGACATTTTGTTACCTGTCATCAGATATAAGATGTCAAATTTTTTTTCCGTCACAGAAAAATACTGTATTCATAGTTGCAAATGGAATGATTGATTGAAAAATTGCACTCTCTCTGAACATGAAAAACACATTTCATTTACATTTTCACTTTATTAGTATTTATATTCATTTATTTTACGTTTCATTATTACTACTGTTTCTGTCACTTCCATAATTGAATCGCCTCAAAGCACAATCCGTTTCCATGAATATATTGCGGAACATCTTTCCTTTCATCTGCTGTCAGACCAGAAACTAATTGAAATTTAATTCGTTGACCACCAGACGCTCTTGGCGAAACAAAACAAAAGACATTACTCCGGCAATAGAAGCAGGGGAAGGAACAGGAGATGCACTGCTGGATCCCATATCATCGGGAACGCGAAGTCAAAGGCGGCCCAGAATGATAGGACTATTTGTTAGTCCAGTCCAAATAGACTTCAACTCACAATGATTTGTATAAAAACGAAAATCCTAGTGCCGAAAACCGAACTAGGTTTGTTAATGCTCGCAACAGCTGCGAACTTAGGATAAATGAGAGCGAAAATCTTCACAATCAACGATTTAAGGATTGAGTGTTTGCCAATCTCAATGGGTCTAGATCCTTCTAGTCGGCAACTGCAGCTGCTAATCAGAACTTCACAGAATCCACAATTCCACCACTAACACAAGCGAATGGTTCAATTGCAACAATAGCCATAGAAAAAGCAAATCTACTATCTGAATAATTTGCGTACCACTCCATAGTCGATTTTCTGGGAAAGGCCTCACCCACTATTTCCACACTAGAATCTACAATGCCAGAAATTACTTTTCAACAGCGTCTAGTCTGGCGAATTTTGAAACACCTCAATATCAACAAGGCGTCTGGCCTTGATGAAGTGCTCGTCATCGTACATGAAAAGTGCGCAAATGAACTCGCACCAGTATTTTGCAGACTTTTCAACCTGTCTTACAAGAAAGGGGTTTTTCCTGCTTGTTGGAAGATTGCTCGTGTTCAGCTTGTTCTGAAAAAGAGCAAGAAGAATCTTCCAAATAACTATAGACCAGTCAGATTTTAAAATAGTACTGGGAAACGAGAACTGACGGAATGTTCACAAGGAAACATGTCCTAACGAAGCATATGATAGATTTCATGAAATCCTTCAATATTATACTGAGGTATCTTTTCCACTCAAACAGGCAAAAAAACAAAGAATGTCAAACCCAACCTCTGCACCCCCGAACTCTATAACCTCAAGAACATGGTTTCTCTATATTCAGAATGCGCGAGAGTAAACGAAAAT
>NW_019293691.1:72955-90877 GCF_000500325.1 Leptinotarsa decemlineata
AAAAAACTGTTAATTACCTTCATATGTACAGTTTAGTATCTGTCGTGTTTTGTTGTTTTATATTTGTTTTTAGTTATACGTGGACGTCTTCCTTGTTACTGTATGTAAATGTTTATTGTAATGATTTCATAGTGTTTAACAAGTGAAATAAATATTATTATTATCATTATCAATATGGCTTTCGGAAATAAAGAGCAACAGGCGACCTTCTATCGTATGTCACCCATATTTGGAATAACGCTATCGAGGGACATGTAGAATAGAGAGCTGTTACGCTTGATATTTCTAAGGCCTTTGACATTGTGTGTCATGAGAGTGGCATGAGAGCTGGACAAACTTCGATGCAATGCCTTGTCGAATCATTTTCGTGTATGGCTCTTGAGCTTCCCGAAAGAACGCTCCCTGCAAGTGGCTACCGATGGATATCTCTTGAATTATTTCACCATCAACGCTGGTGTTCCCCAGAGATCCCTATTATCTTCAACCCTCTTTTTATAACATTGAATTTCTTATTTTTGGTGGGTGACATGAATGCATAATTGATTTATTTTATTAGGGTTCATGAGCCTTCGAACCATGGTTTTCGAGTACATTTTATTTCTTATGAGGAATTTTTTCATGAATTTAAACGTTAACGAGTTCATGTACACTTCCATTATCAAAATGTCTGTGATAACAACATGAAAAATATGGGTCACATGTGGCCTAAGTGGCCTCCCAACTCTACAGATACAGATACAGATACAGAACAACATGAAAATGTCTGATGTCAGAGATATTTCAAAAATAACGTTTTTATTGCATTTTGTGTTATTTGAATCCCATGTATGATCAATTCTCCCTTCCAATGCATTTCTCATACTTTCTTCTTAGATTCAGTTGTCTGAAGTGACTGTGATTTTACTTTGAATCACGAATGAATCAGAAACTGTTTATTCGCTCCGTAAATTCTACATTTTGGCAATGTTTATTATTTGTATTGTATTGTGACGTCACGAGCCTAGAAAATCCAATTTTCATTAATCAATTACGGGAAAACAACGCTATTTAGAGAGCTTAAACAAAGTACACTATTTTTCCATTTTGAACTGTAAACCAGAAATCATGAAACAAGTTTCCTGCTTCGAAAAGTTTGTTGGGGGTTAAAATGGACATTTCACCTATTTTTACGATAACAATCACCTTCAATGGGACAAATGCAAAAACAGATAGACTATATATTTGTTTTGTTTCAACCTGGAAGGTTATGAACACAAAACAAAGTAAAAACATCGACTCTTTCAAAAAATCTCTTTCAATGATATATTATACATTTTATCTTCAATAATATTTTTAGCACAAACAGGATATTCAATACTTCATCTATAATAATGTATTCAAGAGCTGAACCAATTTTCAGAACTATGCCAAGTATTGTAATCATCCCACTTGTTTCACTTATTTTGACTGGGCTATAACCTCTGATACAAGCTGCGTCTTTTGCCGTTTCCGGGCGAAATTTATCGCGAATAGACGAATATAGCTCCAAATGGAAACAACTAATGGTAAGAAATAAATCATGATAGTGTGTTCAAATAGGACGATACCGATAAAGCGGTGTATGAGTTCGCTCAACCGGAATGATATTTGAAATTTTGCTATTGAGGCAGCGCAATCGATATGACTATCTTGAATTATCTTCAATGCACTACTAGGCAGCATATGTCACTTCGCAGAGTTATGATTCTACTGGAAACACAATAAAATTTTCATTCTGGTTATTGGTATCATATCTCATCCTACTCTGTACATATTTAAAATTCCATTAAAATTTACAGATCTGTGAATAATTTAAAATCCATTGTGCATCGGTCCTATGCATCGGTTAGCGATATGTCAACAAATCCTTCAAACTTGAATCTGGATCAACTGGAACACTATGAAAACTGTTGCTGTTCGATATTGTTTTCACATCAATGGGGAGTTAACAGAAATAGCTGGCCCAACTAGCAATTTCGTATTTTATAATAGTTGCGGAAACGTTTCGGAGAAACAAATTATAAAACTACATTTCTCCCAGAAATGTTTTCAATGTGTTTATAAAACTGCTATAAATAGGAAATTGGCACCGTTTTACACTCATAAAACTGTTAAATACATTGTTTTTGTTTCGAAGATTGATATTTTTACTGCAAATGAAGTTTTATTGACAAATATATAGCTCATATAGCTCATTATTAACAAAATTTAAGCGCGCTACTCATTTATAAATGTTTTCGGAAAAATTATTGATTATACAAAAATTCACTCTGTCAACGTATTGATTTTCTAGTCGCAAACTTAACTCACTTGGTTCCAAATAATATGATGTTATAATATCAATGTACTTTTCAGCTGTCAATATGATTATATATGCGGTATTTCATATTTTGAACTCATCTAATTTCAGTATCCCGGATTGCTGTCATTTAAAATGGAGTCGTTCTATAAAATAATTTTTGGTATCAGTAGCAAGCATTTCAACGTTTTTTAGCTACTATGTTACCCCTATAAAACTGTTAAGAAACACTTAGTTCTGGGAGTGATGATATTGCGGCAGAGACGGACTACTTTTGAATCTGTAGGTTTCTACAAAAGTGTTTGTATGAATGAAGGATTTCTCACATATAGTATGGATAAATATCATCTGTCGGGATGTTTTGGCTAAAAAGTTTCTTTCATCGATTTTAAAGGCTAAACGATGGGTTTTAACTATTATGATAACCTTTTCCTGTTTTTCGCAAAAAAAATTGAAACACTAGGTTAGGTGGCCAACAAATACTGTAGTACTACAGTATTTGTTGGAAGAATCGTACATTCTAGTAATTGGAAAGTATTGGTCCAAATTGGTGTTAAATCCGGATTGGCAAGTAATTTTCTGTTTCTAAGGAACAATGTTGATATATCAAGGAGGTTATGTATAGCGCCATCTGCTCGCGAATAGATCAAGCAATAATGTCGACAATTCTGTCAAATACAGATCCCAATATAAAATGAGAAGGAGAGTTACAAACAAACATGCATACAGGTGAAGCTAATATAAAGTGTGTAAAAATGCCACAATAATTGAAACACAATAAAGTATTTTTCAAGGACAGAACACATGTACCAAGTCAAACACAAGTGCCAAGTCACACCTCCCATAAAAGTATCTATAGTAAGTGGTTACCAAATTGAAATTATACCGATTATGTTCATTCTATTCAAGTATTTTTCTTTCAACAAAGTAGGAAACTACTATGCTAGGCTGAGAAAAAATTAATAGTTTCTATTTATTTCAAACAAGTGAATCAGTCGGATAGTACGAATCTCGTCAGGAATTCATTCATTTTTGAAGCCAGGTAAGTATATGAATAAAGTACCGTTGGGTATTAAGGCCAGACAGGTTGTATGGCCATATCATTCAAAGTTACAACAGAATCATTGCTCCTAGCGCCATCTGCATGAAGGAAGCTTCCAAATTACCTGAATAAAACATAGATTAGGCGCAGTAGCGTTTTCGATAGCTGGCTGTACGTTGTCAATCGATTTCTTGGATTTTTATTTATCGACTTATAAAATTAGCTACGAAGAGGTGAGTGATATTTTCATTATAACACAAAATTGTTATCTATATTTGGGTACGTACGTTCATGTTGATAGTAAAAATTGATGTATACTATTATTTTGAGATATTCGTTGATTGATACTTTCTGATAACCTAAAAAAGTGTAAACGTGTTTGACGTGTAATAAGGCTTGGGCCTCATTACCTGCCTAGACAAGTATTAAGGCTCGGCATTATTGCCCGACATAAGTATTTACTTGTATCTGGTACTAAGACCTATTTATTATTTTTTTTAGATATGTGTAAGAAAAATCAAGGAATTAGTGCTAAGTAGTCAGAAGACATGATGGAAGAAGCCTTACAACTGTTAAGGATAGACCATTCCCAAGACTCTGTGTCACAGCGAAGTGGTATCCCTCGTCGGACATTGAGAAACCACCTGAAAACTGGGTCGAAAAACCGAGTATCAGGAGCAACATCCATCCTAAGCAAACAACAAGAAAATGACTTGGATGAAAAAATAATTAAATTCGCACAAAAAGGATTTCCTCCTACTCCTAGGGTACTTCGTAGAAGTGTTTACACATTTTGTGAAATACTTAATATACCCCATAAATTTAACAGAGAAAAAACGTTTATGAAACGTCACTCTAATGTTTCTCAGCAAAAGAACAGCAGCTCAACCCAGCGCGTGCCCAGAAATTGAATCATTTTATTGTTGATGATTATTTTGAAACGTTGAATAATCTTTTGGAGCGAACTGGCCTTAAACACAAATCTGGGAACATATATAACATGGATAAAAAGGGTTGCAGGCTTATGATAGATAGATAAATAGATATTTATTCATTCTATTACACAAAGTGTTTTTACATACGTCAAATCAATAATTTGATGAACTCAAAAGAACACACACATACATATACACCAGACACACATAACTCATATAGGTATATACACGTTTACATGTACATAATAGTATATTATGCAACGATCATGTAATGATGGTTATTAAGACACTAGCATTAACCGGGATACGAAACGAGCCGAAGGCGAGTTTTGTATGGAAAGGAGAGATTTTCTAATAACTTCACACCAGTTTGGGGAAAGAGTATGACTATCAGCAACATATGTAGTGGTTTTAAATCGACAGGCATATACCACTTTAATAAAAATGCTATTCCGAAACACGCTTTGGGATCAGTCTTCCTACACAACGTTACCAGCATGAAAATATTGGGAACCATGATTCCAGTATCCATGATGATGTCAGGAAAGATCGAAATATGGAATATCAGTGGAATTCAGAGGATGAAATCCCACTAGCACGGTTAACTGAAGCCCACAACAAAAATAACCATTCTTTTTCGAAAATTCTGCTTACTCCGGACATGCAGCCTACTAAAACTACCGTACCTAAAAAGGCATTGAATTATGGAGCCCAAGAAATAGAAAGAGATGTATTCAAGGACGACAGCTCTGAGAAAATTCCTACTTCGTCGAAGAAGAATAAGAAGTCAGCTGATTTGCCGACCACTAGCAAAACTGCGGCTACAGAAGTCTTGATGCACTCAGTTTGCGACAATGATTATGTGGCTGATATGAGATCTTGTGTATCATGTGGTTCCTGGGTGCATGAGGAATGTGTTGGTCTCTCAAAAGATGACACAGAAGACTTTACCTGCCCAGAATGCATGCCATGAACTATTTCGACTGTTGGGCCTTATTACCTGTCTTGATCATTTACTCTTGGCCTCATAACCTGCCCGGGCTAGTAATAAGGCAACTTTAACTTTTTTCCTTGTTATTCCTGTTGAGTGTGAACGCTTATTTTGAAGTTGCTATATTATATTATAGAATATATGTTTAGTTACCTATTCGTATGAGCCAAAGTTCAGATATACTTATAGTTTACGATATAAATTGAGTTTTTTTTCACCTGGCCTTATTACCCAACAGTACCTTATTGATTTTTGTTGTTAAATCATAGGAGATTATAATGAAGGAAAGAGAATTGAAACTTTCTATATTCTTTACCACTTTTATTTGTAATTAACTTCACTACAGTTTCCTCCTATAAGAACATTTTCGAACTTATGCATTAAACAGTTCTAGTTACAAATGAAAGTGGTAGAAAACATAGAAAGTTTCAATCCTCTTTTCTTCATTATTGTTGTTTTTGTTATTGACGTTCAAATATACTTGGGATGCACTATTCAGAACCTTTGGTGTAGTAATGGATAATATGGATATATGGATATAATGGATAACACCTCAACACGTGTTTCAATCAACAAGTGATCATCTTCAAGAGGGAGATTGAACTATTCAATCTGTTCAATTTTTCTATTGATAACTGAGTAATTGAAACACGTGTTGGGGTGTTGAAAATATCGGTTTGGTGTTGGGTTGAAACTCCAGTAATATTCAATACTTCTTATATGTTTGAAAACCTCTTTCTATTCCAAAGCCTAAATATGAACTTGTTCCATCCTCAAAATATATTTTTTTTTCTTGGCTATTCCAATTCAATATTTTGTCTTTCGGGAAATACGTTTTCATTGTATTAATTCAACTTTGTCTCTCCTGAACTAGTCACAAAAGCGGTCAAAAACTCTTCGCGATAGTTTATCATTTCTCTTATTTAAATGGAAATACGGTTGAGCAGAGCGTGTGCGGCGAAGCATGAGGCTCTTTTTCCGCAGCCGTAGAACCCCAAAAGCACCTTCACCTGTCGGCACCAGAAAGGAGAAGCCGCGTCGTCTTCGGGGAAAATAAATAATGCCTTACAGATCGAGATATAGACTATTTCACGCTGGGAAATTGTATGATATTGAATAGGATATGAGATTATATTTCATATTTTGGAAATTTATGTCGGATCTGTCACGGGAGATGGGAAAATGTGTTCAAAAATTGCTTAGAAATTCTCGAATATACAGGGTATACTTTGACAATAGACGCTTCTCTTCGATTATCCATTTCAAAGTGATTGAAGGATGTGAAATTTGAAGGCTAGGCCACCAAACCAGAGTTTAACAGCGATGAAATGCTTTTACCAGCAGCGATAAAACTAACAGGCATGATATAAACATCTATCTGTCATTATTCTTGAATCATACGTTATTCTCAGGACCAATGCATTCAATTATTCAGACGCAACACGTGTTTCGCTATACAATAGCTTCTTCAGGCGTGTCTTTTCTAACTAAACTCTACATATTCGATGCTACATATATAATTTTTACCATTTGGAGAACCTGAATTTCAAGTACCTTATTTTTACCTTCACAACTGATGTTGAATGTGTACCTTATTTTAATAATGAATAAATGAACATCAACAAAAGAAAAGAAGAGAAAATAGCTCAGGTATCCGTTAGTTACCAGTTTCCACTTCAGAAAAAATATTCAGTAACGTGAAGTATTTCAAACATTCTTAAAGATTTAGTTTCAAACTTTTATTTTCTCAATTTAACACATGATAGCCATAATTGAACTATTTGTACAGGTATGTGTAAGGGGAGTACCTACAACACTTTGGCCATATGTGACCCATTGTACATCCTCCCGAAGAGTTGTCCTCCTAGGTCATCGTCCATCCTGTCCTTTCCAGGAAGGTGGACAGGTCACTGAGAGACATCTCTATCATATCACCATAGGCTCAGCCTCAATTGACCTATTCCTACTTCGAGGTTCACACCAACCGTGCGCAATCGTAATATGATCATTTACGCAACCTCCTTATCGTACAGGTCCAGAGGACCTGTACGATAAGGAAACATCCTATATACCCCCTCTTAGTTGGAAGATTTGTCTTATTTCGGGTAAAGTGAAAAGTTACCAAAGTGGTTGGAGACCGAACAGACCGTTTGCCATAGATATGGCGGGATTTGCCATCAACTTGGACCTGATTTTGATTAAAACAGATGCAGTAATCAATTACATTGCCGCGGTTGGTGTTGTTCTCATGGTTTCTGTGATGTTTAAACAAGCCAATCACTGTATTTGATATAATTTTTGGATGGCCGTTGCTTGTGGAATTTTCGGGTAATGGCTCCGCACGTTAACATAGCTCTTATTACTGCAGTGTTGATTCAGGTGACCATACGGGGTGAAAGACCCCATACGCGTCCCACTGTCCTATGACATTGCTCATGAGCCACATAAGCTATTTTCGCTCTAGGTACTCTGTAGGTGACACTTCCATGTTAGCTTCCTGTCGAGGATAGTACCAAAGTGTTTCACCTCTTCAGAAAAGTTTAGTTTGTTCCTCAAGATTTCGGGAGGTTTTAAGCCCGATAAACTTCTTTTCTTGGTAGAAACGACCATCTCAGTATTCTTGGGATTGATCGACAGTGAGTGTTCCTTACACCATGTTTCTATCAATTGAGCCCATCCTGCACTCTATCGCACAGTGTGTTCACAAACTTGCCGGTCTGCAAGATAGCTATGTCATCTGCATATGCGATTGTATAGAATACATTATTGTTGAGGTGAATATTCAGGGTATCCAGAAATATGTTCCAAAGAACGGGTGATAAAACCCCTTCCTGTGGACATCCCCTCATGACCAGTTCTTTCTCTGTGATGTCTTCTACATTGATAGTTATTGCTCTACTAGAAAGCATCTTGAGTATCCATTCTCCAACTACCAGAGGAACATTCCTGAAGTGTAGTTTCTGGGTAATTGTTGGAAAAGTTGTTTTATCAAACGCTTCCTCGATATCTATGGATATACCCAAGGTCGATTCTTTGTTGTATGTTGTCCTTTATATGAAAGATGTTTCGCAAATATGAAATTGGACTTTCCATTCTTGAAGCTACTTCTATGATCTTTGATTATTTGGGAAAAGTTCTTCCTGTTTGGCCAGTATAGAGTTTTGGGCGAGAGCCACAAGTCAAGTATACTCCTGATCTATCCGACACTGAAGTTTTGTCTTTATTGTTTTTCACAAATTCGCATTGATTATCATTTGTTCTGTAAGCCACGTCCAAGCATTCGTTTGAAAAAACCAAACAATATAATTGGTGGGTTTATTATGATATGAGAATGTCCTACATGTATAGTATACGCTATCATTTCTTGAAGTTGGGTAGACCTGGTCCATGGCTTGTTTTCCCAGTTTTATTGGGAATAATGGGTGCGATAATATGTACCTACCTTGTAATCGTTGACAGCGATTTTTTTATGAAACCCCGCTCTCTCTAGAAATTACTTTCCGGCAGTTACTTTATGCTGTCATGTCTAAATAAGATGGTTTGTGGGAAATTGTAGCATGGAGTACCTGCATTCATAGTATGCTTCAGAGACTATTGAATATTCCACTCTCAGAAAGTAATTACACACAAGCCACATGGTCATACGGTCTCGAAAAAAAGTAGGTATTATCTTGAAGTTATGCGCCGCGTGCGAAAAGCAATACAAAGAAAATTTCCGGTATTGTGGAAAAACAATTCATGGCTTTTGCTCACTCGTCATTACTTGTTCGTAAATTTTTGGCCAAAACTAACACCGTAATCATCCATCAGCCACCATATTCACAAGATCTGCCTCCCGGCGACTTTTTACTGTTCCCAAGATTGAAGAGACCCATGAAAGAACGGCGTTTTTTGAACAGACAGTATAGACCAATTTGCAATGCGATGATTTGTTAATTCGATTCCATCATCAGCTTCATTTCTTTGAATGTGGACTTCTTGTTTCTTTCATCGATTTTTGCAACCACTGTAATAACAATCTCATCTATGTGTACAATACAGGTGTTTTGTCCGACGTTCTTCATTGAAAACAAAGCATGCGGCTCAACTTTTGGCAATATTGACAAATTGGAGGAAACAATAAGGAGGGCTTGGCTATAAATTCACAAATGCTGAAAAATTGACAAGAAAATACTATTGCAAGAGAGATTATGTGTTCAATTTGTTTAATTTGAACATTAAATGAGATGTCTTGAGCGACGTAGATAGTTAGGAGTATTTTAACATTAATGCTTTTTGTTTATCACTTGGTACTTATATCACTCGTTCTTCCTATATGTGGAGTTTATCTATAGCTTTGATTCTTATATCCAAAAAACATTTTTCCTGACTTCTTTGAGATAGCTCTGGCGTCAAGAAACACATGTGCTGCAACATATAGCTGAATTTGTTATTGCAGTGGCTACAAAATTCAATAGGAAGAAGGATTATATTCAAACTAATGAAGTTGACGAAATCTATTGAACCAAACATCGCATTGTGAATTGTTTCACATTAGATTGAAACAAATAGGGCGGCAGTGAAGCCAAAAAACAAATTTTGACAATTCTAGTTTTTGAGGAATATTTCTAAAACAACCTCATTCTTGATCCTGAAAGATATTATTCTAGTTCTACAAAGTAGAATACTATTGTCCAGTTCAACCAACCTTCCCGGCCTTTCCGTTTCCGATAGAGTAATTATGGTATAAGCTAAATGAAATGGACTGTGTAAACTACTGTAAAAAGAGTTTGGAAACTCTCCGTAGCTTCAAAAGCTTCTTTGGATTTTCAATTTCATTTAGCTTTCAAAGTTTATAGCACTTTGAGTAGCGATGATCGACAAAGGAATTGAATTCCCGTTTTTCTTTTATTTTCATTTCTTCATAATTCTTCATATAGTTAAATAAACTCAATTGTATACTGTAATCCGCCAATCAATTATTATTTCAATTCATACCTCATCATTGTAATCACATCAAAAATCATATACAATAACTGGAAAATCATTTTCACTACCTAACGATGAAATTAAGGAATGAATAACAATAGAGAATAACTGTGTCATTCAGCCCACTGAATCAAGGATCCCCACGTCCCTCTATCTATGTGAGTATGTGACATCATTTATAAAGTTCGAAATCCTTATAAATCTGAAAGTAAATCAAATTTCCAAGCGAAAAGTGAAAGTTTAATCCTGAAAAGAAGTGCCTCACCACCTATGGGGAATTTATGACCTAGCTTGTGTTGAAATAGAATTTGTAGGGGATGTCGGATAATTTATCATGTTCGCTATCTTGTCTTCATCTATCAATATTTGGTAACGGGAAACGGAGATATAAAACATTTTCATATAGGAAAAAATTTATGATAGATACATCAGTATGGGCATCTCTGGATTGGAAGCAGGCGTTACCATAATTTATCCAGAATTGACCATTTTTCGCTTCATGAAAAGATGGGGTTCGATGTCCATTAGCGAAATAGAGATGGTAGAAGAAGGTCAAAACTATTATAGAGAAATATTGATGAAATAAACATAAAAATATATAGTTTTCTCGTTTCGAACAGTTATCATATTATGAGATTGAAAACAACGGAAAGTTGACATTTTTGGATGTTTTGGTGCTATGAAGTAACCAGGGTCTGCAATTTGATGTTTACAGATTGAAAGCTCACACCATTATTCACAACACTAACATTTCATTTTTTCCCATTCAATTCAATATTCTTTACGAGGCAATCTGAACACAAAAAAAATTAGTCAATTCTGAGCTCAAGATTATAGCATACCAATTATTCAAATCTTTATTTTGTATTCTCAGAAATCTTGTATCTCTCTGAGCAGTCCGCATCAGTATTCTGTAAATTATAGACAAAATTCTAACAGCTATTTTCATTCCATATTAATAATTATCCTCTGTGTTCAATACATTTATTTCACGGTTAGGTACACAGACAAATGTCGAGTATTCTTCTTCTTTTATTCAGTTATAGTGGTTGAAGAATTTGAAAGTCTGAAGGACAGTCTTTGCTGACTAGTTAAGAACAAAGCCTTGAAATTATTTGATAATGCAGCGAAAGCCTAAGTTTACTCATAACATTATACTTCCAATATTTCGGCAATGATTACTGTCATCATCAGGAAGCTACAAGATTATTTGAATGATAGAATGATGAATTAGTAAATACTTCATTTTGATAATTTTATATCATAATTTTAATTAATGTATTTCAAACACTTGACCTTTAACAATTTTATATTTTATCAACATTTTGCCTAATCAACCTTACCTGACAAAGTGAATATTAACTGATTTATCATTCAAGTAATATAATCCTATTCATCATCTTGTAGCTCTCTGATGATGACATTATTCATTGTCGAAATATTGGAAATATAATGTTATAAGAGTACACCTAGGCTTTTGCTGCACTCACAAATGATTTCAAGGCTTTGAATGATGAAAATGATTTTCCTTCATTTTCAGTGTATTATTATTATCATATGTCACAAAAAGATTTAAAGTTTTATAACTTCTATTTATTATATAGCAGGCTGTGCTATCATCTTCTTGGCTCTACTCAAACTGGTACTGCAGATAAATTTACCTGTATTTGGGTTACTGCAGGTAATATCCTTTGTGTTGGATTTTCTCTCGATTCACTTGTTTTTAGGATTGTGTATTGTGTTGTGGAATTGGCCGCGATGGTAGTGCGTCCGACTCACGATCGGAAGGTCGTGTGTTCGATTCCCGCCTCGACCAGATATTTTTCTCGAGAGAATTTATCTGGTTGAAGCTGGAATGATTCTGCAACCGTGTTAGGAATCACACGTTGAAAGATAAGACCTCGTTAGTCCTTAGCTCGCACAAATTTCTCAACTTCTAAGAGTTGTCGTTCGTATGAGGGTGGCAGCTGATTAACGGAAAAACAGATTTTAAAGGTCTTGTTGTGTTTTGATTTCTATTAGTTCCTCGATAAGTGAATTATGACTTCTAAATTTGTGGATGTTCAAGTTTTCCCAGATGTCCATGGTTTCCTTTATTGACTTGTTTTATGAGTTTTATATTCTCTAGTGGGGAAAGGTTATGTTTGTATTGTATGGCGTGTGTTGCGAGGTTTGATTTATAAGTTATTGGGTTCATGTATGCCTTTTTGTGCTCGTCGTACCTTTGGATCAGTTTTTTCTTGGTTTGGCCGATATAGAATTTGTTGCAGTCCGAGCATTGTATGCTGACTCCGTTTAGGTTTTTGTCGTCTTCATTTTCATAGCTGTTTATTTTTTGTGTTATTTCCGTGTTTGGTTTGTGAGTGTAAGTGTTGATGTTCAGGGCTTTGATGATGTTTGTTAGTTTTTTGGTTTGGTGACCTACGTATGTGAATGCAGCCTATCGTTGTGTTCTTTTATCTGTTGGAGTAGTTTGATCCTTATTCTGTAATTTTTGTTTGATTCTATTTTCTAATTTATCTATTGTCTTTTGAGTGTATCCGTTCTCGTTTGGTCTTTGGTATATGATTTTATTTTCCTTGTTCCGGGCTTCATTGCTGAGTGGTATCCTCAACATTCTGTATTTGAATGCGATATAGGCAGCCATTTTGTGTGAAGGTGGAGGGTTTGAACTTGCGGGTATGGTAGAGCTTGTTTGTGCAGGTTTTCTGTAGGTTGCCATTTGAAATTGTGTTTTGTTGTGGTTATATCCGATAATTATGTCCAGGTAGTTGAGTTTCAAGTTGTTTTCTTCATCTATGCTGAAAATCAGTGTTTGAATAATTCTGTTGATTTCCTTTGTTATTTGTTCTTTTCTTATTTCCTTGTTTCGTGATATGTACAAGCAATCTTCAACGTATCTGAACCATTCTCTTTTTCATCGTCAGTTTTTTCTATTGCTAAGATTTTTCCATCTATGGTTTGCAAATATATTTCGGATATAATGCTAGATAGTGGGGATCCCATCGCTAGTCAATCTGTTTGTTTATAAATTTTCTCTTCGAACTAGAAATAATTTTGTTTGAATAATGTATTTAGGCTGAATTCTATTTGGTTAATGTAGGTCCTGTCTATGTTTTGGTGTTTCAGTTTATCTGATATGAAGACAAAAGTGAAAACATTCCTTTAAAATCTGGCTAGAATGTAGGAGATGAGAAATATCGAACCTTCAGTAATTTTTTGAACCTTTGACTCTCTGATATTTTTTAATTATATTCAAACTACCAAGTTAACCTCATTCATTGTTTTATGAGATTGTTCTTTGTATAAGTGCAAATGAGTAAATCTGCAGTGACGAGTATCAAAAAGGTAGTACAATATTTCTGTAACTTATTGTAGATGGAGTCCAAATGACACTACTTAATTTGGAGAAACCTGTTCAATACTTTTGATTGAATTTCTGTACCTCCGCATACTCAGGACCTAGTCATAGCTGAAATCAACGAGTATTTTTTAAATACTGTAGATGAATTGATTGGAAAACGTAAACTTGGGGTTTATCTTCTAATTTTCAAAAAGATCTGAATTCAAAATTTATTGAGCTTCCGGATGAAACAAGATACGTTAACGTATCGTATTTTCGAAAATTTGAACTTGAAAGTAGTCTTTAAAACTTGTTTCTCACTGCAACAAATGTAATGTTACCCCAAAAAGTGTTGTGAAAAGTCGGAGATATATAAAATAAGTTGTGAAGACTTCGACAAAAATATATCGGTCAAACTGAGCGAGCGATGAAAACTCGTTTCAAAGAACACACAGCACATATCCGATTTCGAAGACTAGTGTCGCGCCTTGGAGAGCGACCACAGAATAAATGAAAACTGTCTGAAATTGTTCTGATAGATTTTTGGATGCTTTCGAAACTCTGGAATTAACAAAGTGTGGTAAGAGAACCATGAACAGTGACAAAGGTCCCATTCCAAACAGCCCGTTGTATTCGTTCTCAATAATCACTCTGTTGAAACTTCCGGGGAACTTTCACGAGAAAATTTTCCGGTAATTTTCGCCCGATATCATCAATATGTATAGCACTCTGTTAAAATTTCCGGGAAGTTTCACGAGATAATTGATTTTAAAAAGAGCTCTGAAAATAGTTGACCCACTTATAATACATTTACATTACTTCTAAATGTTCCTTTGTTTGTAGTATCTATCATTAGCAAATATATGTAATTCATGATGATAATTATGCAATTTCCAAACTGAAAATTCCATTCAAGACACGTTTCACTACACTGTAGCTTCATTAGTTGGACTGCACTCCACTTTTGGAATTATGATTGTACAAATATGTTTAATATCATTCACAAATAGGACTCATGATCGATCCCAGAAGTGAAAGTTCATATTCAAAAGACTCTCTCATCATTTTTGGTAAGTTCCGCAATGTTTTTCTTATAGTATTTCAACATGAATCAGAGCATTATGATATCAAATTGTGATCTTACTCAGTTTTAATACGAATAACAATTTTTTTAAAGACATTGTAAACCTACTATTGTTTCGATGTCCTCTGTTGGTTAAAATACCAATACTCTGAAGTTTTCTTTTTCTTGATGTTATACTTGAGAGTCTAGCTCTTGTCAGTGGAGCTCCTTCAACTCACCCTATCGCGCGGTTAGTCTTCTTATGATAATTTCCTTCTTCAGATAATACGCCTCGTGACTATAAAATATGAACAAACCATCAGGCTTGGAGCCATGACAACATGAAGAGAGTACTCGAAGCAATAGAGCTGAAGAAAGTGGGATGGCTGTTAGCATCAAGGAATTTTGGGTTCCACCAAGCCACTCTTGGGCGACATGCATCAAACACAAATGAAGAATCAGCACTCAATATTGAATGCTCAGGAAGATTCAAAGTGTTTTTTCTGTCTCCAAGCATTGATAGACTATCAGTTGAACATTTAAAACCGTCAGAAAATAGACGTTGTGGGTTGACACGAACTTCAGTCCGAAAGCATGCCTACAAATCAGTGGAAAAGAACAGTTCTGCTCACAATTTCAATTCGGAAAAAGAGCTGGACAGAAGTGAAAGTTTGGGCGTTCAATAAACGAAATTATAACGTAAAAAGATTGGTCTCACAACCATCCAGAAGCTCTAGATAGTTTCAGCCGCTAAAGACAGAAAGCAAATTGGGTACCTAGCAAGTGCAGAATTGAGATCTAAAGTGAAAGTGGTGTTGCTATTGCACTGTTGCATACATGGTTATTCCATCCTACCATGTATAATATTTCCTCGAAACAATATGAAGAAGAAACTCGTGGATGAATTTCTGACTGGTACTCTAGGGCTGACGAAAGGATCGAGATGGATGAATGCTGACATTGGTCTATCTTTGGTATCCATGGACTATGAAAGGCCTATCAAGAAATCCCGAAATGGGACATTTATTCACATTGGCATATGGAAAAGCTACGACAGTGTAAAACGCAAGCAATGACTTCAAAAATACCGGTCTGTGGTCGATGAATACAGATAATTTTCCTGATTCCATGATCGAACCTGCAGAAACAGTTCTTTGAACCAAGAAGACGTATATTTGATATAACGACGGCCATCTGATAACTACAGAAACTAATTACATTTCACGCCTGAGATTACTTTGGCGCCCAACCTACTTTCCATCAGTCTGAAACCGTGAAAAATAAATGATTTCTATTGTAATGATCTCTTCTCGCGATCCAAGCCTGTAGATAGATAGTTGAGCTGAGTTACTTGTTTTCTTTGGGTTCATGCTCCATGTGCTGATGCTGAGAAGAATACAAAACAGTTTTTTTAACTGCGTATTCAATTTGATGTCATTTTGTCCATACTTCAAACGAGAATGTCATTTTGTACCATATGGACAAAATAAGTTGAGTTATAGGGTCAAATTATTGTGTGTGATTTCTTTTTAATGGTTCCAAAACAATACAAGGGTTAAATTTCTGTAAGTCAACGAATCTAAGATGATTATTCATGATGTCAACTGATTGTGACTGCTTTAATTGAAGTTTTGTGATGAAAAATAAAACGGTATGTCGTTTTATCTATACTTTCCCGATTACAACTCTCACAAAAGGTAACATGACTCGTCCTAATAATGATAATATATTTTTACGATAGATATTCAAATTATTCATATACTCCATGATTTCTCATCTTCTCGTCAAAAAAAATTACAAAATGTTTTATTGAGCATATACAGTGTCACCATTAAAGTGCGCACCATATGGGAAACTTTTTATCACTGTCAAAGTGTCAAAGGTGAGTTTTCTAAATATTCATTTTGAACTGAGGAAGTTAACAACCTTGTTAACGCTGGCTTATGGAAATCAGAATGAGCAGCAGGGTACGTATACACAACAAATCTTCAACCAAACAAGTGGTCAACGGCTTCAGGAGCCTAGGCCATATTTACCGCCTTTGACAGTTTCAACAGTGTGACACAATTCTGTTCTAGACAACAGATATATGAGATCACTGTCATCTGTCAAACTTTCAGTTAATTCGCAATATACCCCTTTGAACCGTCATGTGATTACAACAGTTTTCAACAAAAATCGGACAGTTCACTGACGAATCACAAATCCTTACAAATTTTGTAAACGTGACAAAACCGTCCGTTACCAATTTTTTTTCAAATGGAATAGTTCAGCTGCAGGAACCTGATAGAAACAAGGAACAAAAGATTCCGCCTCAATATACTGTCATAACGATATCCGCCCAACTCCAAATACATAGTTTTTCATTTGAAAATATTTCCAGGAAAGAATTCAGTCGGGAAAATTCTCCGATCTTTCATCTGGAAAGACAAATATTTCTATGAAGTAGGAGTAGAGCTTTGTCGTCAAAGCGGTACAGTAAGTTATTAAACTGTCGATATAATTAGAAAGAGGAGGAAATTGATTTGTGCCGTCTCCACAATGAATCGCTTTCTAACTGACAGAAGACATTATTAGCCCTCCTTTTGTCGATCCACTGTAGCAAGAAATGAGATGAAATATTTATCAAACCGTGAAAACAATGAGAACGAATCGAATTCGATAAATATATATGACGCCATTCATTCATTCGGGATCAACAAAAGAACGAATTCACTTGTTTTGTTTTCAAATTGATGATTGCGCCGCAGGAAATTCAAGCTGTCTGTTAATGGAAAAATTTCGAATGTTGAAAAAAGACAAGTTTTCTTGAGAATCCGGGAGTGTTGTACGAGTTCAGGATTCGTTATTATTGATATATGAATTGAGTGTACACTAATTTTTGTTTCAAACAGAATAATATTAGGACGTGCTGGAAAATTATAGATTTCAAGTTGTACTCAAAATCAGTGTAATGACTGTCGAAATGATATTAAAGATATTCAATTCTCCCACAGCAGGATCTGGAAAATGTCTGCTTCATCGACGTATACGACGATGAACTCTGTGAGTTATTTATGCAAATTATCACACAAATGAATTTCACTAGTTCGGACTTCCATTGTCTACTATATAAAATGATTTGAAATCCCTGAAACAACTAAAAAAGAAGAATTGAAAATGAGTAGCTGATAATAACAATTATATTAACCAAAATAAACCTGAAATGTAATAATAGTGAAATAAAATACAAGTAAAAATAGAACAATTGAATAAATAAAAAT
>NW_019293692.1:2776-13659 GCF_000500325.1 Leptinotarsa decemlineata
TTTTTAAAGGTGTCTGAACACCTGTATGTATTTTATTTATTTTTTTAATTGGCATCAAAGGTCAGATTTTTTATTTTCTTTCTTTTTTTGTAAAGTTTAAATGCTCTGTACATAACTTTTTTGGACACAATGGTGCTTCAAACTACTTTAGTACGATTGGGGACACATAAGACTACTAAAATAAATTAAAAAAACCGGAAATTTCAGTTAAGATTCAAAGTTATTAGCATTTAATTGACCAATTTTGGGTTTTTGTACTAAAAATCGTAAAAGTTCACTTAAAAATCAAAAACGCGCTAAAAAATAAAAATGTTCGTATGAATATGTTCTATATGGGCTAGTGTATCACCCCCTTGAAGGTTTGCACCCAGCTACCAAACACCCTGTATAATGATTTTGCAATTTTCTATTAATATTATCTGATACCCACAATGTCATACATGATTCATTCCTCGACACATCCCTATCAACATAAACTATCAGCGTAGTAGTATGTTTCACACACTATTAAATCTTTCACTGTCAGAAAGTAGTATTCAGAAAGAACTGAATTTTATCAAACAAATCGCTATCAACGATTACAAGGTAGATATTATCGACTCCATTCTTTGCAAAAAAACTGCCATTCACTAGATCTATCTCACTTCAAGAAACAATAACAAGCGTCTTAGGATATTAATATACTTTGGTGAATCCACCAATAACTTCATTCGTTTTTGAAAAGGAAATATTTGGACGTGTCTGAACGGACGAATAATAAATAATTAAACACAATGAAGTCAAAACTTCAGTGTCGGATATATCAGGAGTATATAAATTGATTTTTGGGAAAGAAAGGTTTTGGCTTTCTACTACTCCATCTGATACAAAAAATGGATGAGAAAAAAAAATATAACCCATTCAAAAAAAAATTATATAAATTGATTTGTGATTCTTGCCTGAAAATGCATATTGGTCAATCGAGGAGAACTCTTCTCACATGAATTAAAGAACATAGAGTAGTTTCTTGGCTAATTCCACAATTGTGAACAGAGAAGTATGAGTTCAATCATGACTATGAAGTAATACATTCGGAAGAGAAAGGTTGGAAACTTAATCTTTTGAAATGCTTAGAAATAATTATTTTTTCAAGAACAAAACACAAGCGCTATAGGAAAATCCTTAAGACGTTTCCAAAGCGGTGCTTGTGCGAAAGTAGCGAATCACATTGGATTTGAATCGCTGGAGATTAACCCTTCGTTACCTCGAAAAAAAATTTACACTTGAATACCCAGGAGGGGTGTGACATACCCAATTTTGAAAAATCGGCAGAACAATAAAAAAAAAATTTTTAATCTCGTTAAGTTTCATATTCCGTTATGTGTTGGATTTCACATAAACGATAACTCTATTTCGTCATATATGGACATTCTCAAACTAATACAATAAACTAACAATGATTCCTTACATTCGCTAATATATACCATTCAAGTACTTGATTGAGTACCTGAATTCACAGTTCACAATGCGGATGTGCCAATTTAAAAACCGGAGAGTAAATTAAATCAATTTGATCATTTGACAGGTTGCACCCGCAACGTTCATGCTCGTAAATTTCCAAGGATTCTAAATAATTCCTTGCATAATGCAGAATTTCCGTATTGTTTAGATTCGGAAACTTGTGGTTGTATGCCAAAGAATGGTTTGAAAACGTCGAATCTTTTTTTTTTCCTAGTCTGAAGGACTTTTCATGTTCGGCATACCGTTTTTGGAAATTTCGTCCGCATTGTCCCACATAAACACTATTACACTCCGGACACTTAAGCTTATAAACTCCAGATTTTTCCAACTTGTCGACCTTACCTTTGGCATTGAAAAGGAAATGAGATAACCTGGCATGTAGTCTGAATGCTACTTCCACATTGTTTTTTCTGAAGAAACATGCGATTATTTCTGTTTTTTTCCAAAATATGTTAGCGTTACCCATTTCTTGATTTCTGGTTGTTTGACCTGAGGATATTTTATTCTGTGAGTGAATTTCCGGCTTTGTTTCCTGATTAACTTCTGGATAGTATCTGCGTTGAAACCATTATTATGACCTATCTGTGTAATTGTATCAATTTCCCTAGCTAGATTGTCTGCAGACAAAGACAGTGCGAATGCTCTGTGCAACATTGAGTTGTAGGCTACTAATTTATGACTGTGTAATGGCCATCTCTGTTTCGAGTGTGAACTGAATGTTGCTATTGAGATTGTTCATGAATGTCATAAATTGGTTCAGCTGTCGTGTAGTACCTTTAAAACAGGCAAGATATCTACATATCTGTACCAAAAATTTTCGGTACAGATATGTAGACGATATTCTACAAGTACCTGAATGGTATATTTTGGCGAATGTAAGGAATCATTGTTAGTTTATTGTATTAGTTTGAGAATGCCCATATAGGACGAAACTGCAGTAACGTTAGTTACTGCAGTTTCATTTCTCTTTTCATTAACATCATATTCATATAGCGTAATTTTCGCAATATTTGTGCGCGTGTTCCAAACATAAGTAGACATTGCAACTCTAACAAGAATATTTTGTTTTTCTGTCACGAGATCTGGGGCAGATATGACATCTCCCAATCCTATATTTGGTTCCCGCAGGTAGCTGAGGGATTTCTCCATGAATATGGAAAATCTTTTTTCGAATTTCTACTGTTATGCGAAGATTATTTTTTCTGATTCCTGAAGTGGGTTTGACTAAAGCAAATCCCAATTCTTGAAAATATTTTCTACGCATTTTGGTGGTATCTGTGGTATTACATTAATAAATTATTTGACTATTTATACCAGCTGTATCTATAAAAGAGAATAAAACATTCTCAATGGCCATCTTATTCAGATGTGCGCAACGGAATAAGTACCTGACATTTCACCCATCGTATCAACGCCACTCTTTGTCAAATTATAAAAACTGATAATTTCTGGCAGATTTTTATCTCCTGTGGATTTATCTAATGCATCATCGTGGTGTAATGACGAAATCAATATAACATTTTTACCTTTTCTAGGTACATATGAAACTAATGTGTTATCCTTTTGAAATCCAAAAATTGAAGAGCGTGGCTGCCTATCTTTGATTTCTAAAAATTCAAGTGGAATTGCTTTTTTATTTTTTCGAAGTGTTCCTACAGCAGAGTTTATGTTTGTCATGTAAATCGTTTATGATTTCCAGACTGCTGTACCAATTGTCAAATGTAACATTACGATTGGTGCCTAATATTGGAGCTATTATTCTTTCAACAGTATCAAACGGCTTATTGCTGAGACGATAAATACTTGCCGGCTGGTCAACCTCATATATATTTCCATATTCAGAACGTAAAATGAACGAGTCTACGAGTGCTTGAATTTTCAGGCCATACTTGGCCGGCTTGTTGGGAATATATTGTCTGAAAGAGCAACGTCCTCGGAAGGACTCCAATTTCTCATCCAAAGTCAAATATTGACCAGGTGAATAGTTTGCATTACATTTGTCAACAAATCTCTCAAACAGTGATCTTATTGCTGCAAGATTATCCATTACTAGCCTTATGTCTCTGTTTCCGATGTTATCGAATCTCAAACTTGTCATGATAAAAGCGTATCTACTAATCGAAATATGTCAATACCGGTTCCATCTGTTCTCCATATGTCTTTCATATGACGATGATTACTTCTGAAAACTCCTGCTAGGTATAATCATCAAATTTGTCCACTTGACAATATCGGTAATCATATCTTCATCGAAAAAAAGCTGCCAACATTCTATTGGGATCTTGGCTCCACGAGCACAACCTTTAGGTCCTGGCATTTTTGTGATAATGTTCTCTGATCTAGTTCGTGTTCGTCTTGTAGAACAATGTTTGTACCACTTAGTCACATTATCTTTTCCTGAAAAACTATTTCCATTCAAAAATATTTCAAATTATGCATTACATTTACTCATACCCTTGAAATAATTGGTACCATGGAAAATTTCAGATTGTTCAATAGTTTACTGAGGTTCAATATTTTCTGTGTCAGAATAATCACTATGAACACTCAAATGGTTCAGTTCATTTTCAGACTCTGGTCCCCCAGCATCAGAGCTACTATCTTCTTTACACTCTTCCCAAAGAGCTGCAAGACGCTGCTGTTCCTTTTCGTAGCTCGCCATTGCTCATAATTATTTTGATACGCTGATATATTAGATTATATTATTTATTAACGAGAAAAACCATCAAAAGCTGACGATACCCTTTCACAAATTTTCCAACTCGAATACCACGGTGGAGTATGTCACACCCCAAAACACTTTCTAGACTTCTAGACGCTCCGAAGATAGTACACCGACTGGCTATTTGATGTAAATCCAAAGCTGAATATGTGAAGTGAAGCTATAGGCAACTATAGTTGCATACATGCAATGATATGTATTGGTCTTCAGAATCACTGAACATATGGTTATGTCATACCCCACCGAGGTAACAAAGGGTTAAACTCATTTGGAAAAACGTCCTCAGCAAGTTCATTCCACATAAACGCAGTTCTCCAGATGAAAGAGTTTTTAAACAGTGAAGTTCGAGGTGTACTGAGTTGAACCTCAAAATGATGAGCCGCCACAGTACGTCGCTCTTGGTAGAATGAAATGTGCCAAGCCACTTGAACTTGTCCCGCGAAAGTATCTATGGAATAAAAACAATTCTCCAACCCTTCTTCGATGTTCCAGGCTATCAAGGTTGCACGTGATGTTCGCGTCTCCAATCAGGCGAATGGCTTTTTTCTGAATGGAATCCAGCAACTGCAGGGAATGTTTGGGAGAGAGCTCCATACATGAGAACAGTACTTCAAAAGAAAGTTTGATCTGAGCTTTATAAAGAATCAAAAGTTGCTGAGGTGTGTACAGTTTTCTGGTTCAAAACAGTGTTTCAAACTTTTGAGAAGCAGCCTTTGCAATTCTATCGACATGATTGTACCAAAACAAATTGGTATGTCAATCACCTTCAAACAAATTGGTATCCATTTTAACCCCCAACAAACTTATCGAATCAGAAAGCGGAACTGTCTGACCTGACATTATTATATCCGGTTCGGATACATTTATCATCTTGAAGAAAACCGATGCCTGAGTTTTTGTGGCATTGAATTGAACTTGGTTACTTTCACCCCGATTCGAAATCACTTCTAGATTCTCATTAAGATATGCAACATCCTGCTGCCGATGAAGATGTGCTTGCGTAGCCGATATTCTGGAATTCAAATGGAATGACGAGACAACTGTGCTGTCGTTAGCAACGTAATACATTGGATTCTTGTTTTTTTTCCCAATAAGACGTTGATATATAATAAAAAGAGGGTTGGAGACGATATGGATTCTTGGGAACACCTTCGTTGGTGTATCCATCGACGGCCACTTGCAGGGAACGTTCTTTCAGGAAGGTGAATAGCAATACACAGAAATGATCTGACAAGCCATAGCATCGAAGTTTGGCCAGCAAACCGTCATGCCACACACGGTCAAAGGCCTTAGAAATATCATGCGCAACAGCTCTTGATTCTCCATGTTTCTCGATTGCGTTATTCCAAATATGGATGACATACGATAAAAGGTCGCATTGATCTTTGTTTCCGAATACCATATTGATGATCGCTCAAGATGTTGAAGCTTTCCAAATATTTGAGGATATGATGATTGATATCAAAGCGACTGGTCTATAGTTATTTGGAAGATTTATCTTGCGCTTTTCTGGAATAGGCTAAACGCGAGCAATTTTCCAACAAGAAGGAGAAACCCCTTTCTTGTAAGACTGCAAAATACTGGTGCTAGTTCATTTGGGCACTTTTTAAGTACGATGACGGGCACTTCATCAGGGCCAGACGCCTTGTTGATATTGAGCTGTTTCAAAATTTGCCTGACTAGACGCTGTCAAAAAGTAATTTTCGGCATTGTGGATTCTAGTGTGGAAATAGTGGGTGGTGTCTTTCCCAGAAAATCGACTGTGGAGTGGAGAATCTAGACTCGTTGGGATTGGCAAGCGGTGTATCCGTAATTCTCTGATTGTGAAGTTTTTTGCTCTCATTTGCAAACCTAGTTTGGTTTTCGATACTGGGATTTTTGCGGAAAATTCACTTAATGATCGAATAGAATTGAATTCTTTCCCTCTTCTGAATTTGTTTTCTGATGTGGAAATTGCTAATCTGATTATTTCATGCCCATTGAATGAGTTGGTGAAAATTCTTTCATAATGTTTGATCATTTTCAATCGGTTTTCACCAAAATCATTCAGCAGCTGGAGAGTCACATGATTCATATTATCAGTATGAAAACGCCTGAGGAAGTTATTGCATACTTAAATACTTGTTACGGTTTTCTGAACTGTTCAAGGAAAATCTCACAACAGGATATGGGCCATTTCCATCACATATCATGAAAACGTACCTAACGTGGAAAAGAAAATGTTCTCCTCTCCAACTCCGTTAAAAATATATGCATTTAATATGAAACTTCACAGATGTACAAAATATACAGTATTTTGCAAATAATCAAATTACTTTCCGAAGACGCGATATTTGTGAAGGCAAGGGAATGAAATTCCATTATCTCTTAGTTTTCGTTCAACAAGCACTCAAAGTTAGAGATAACTTCGTTCCAACAACAAAAATAGTTACATTATTCTTTAATAACGAGAAAATATAAAGTCGACTCAAGAAAAATTGCATCTAAGCTAACTAACTTGAAAGAAAATTAGGAATGCAACATTTTCAGTCAATAAATTGGTTTCATTCTATGAAATTGATAATGCCAGTGTACATTACTATTTCATAGTAATACAATTATATAGGACTATCTTCAAAAGTATCCTTCACTAAGTCTTTTGTATTAATAACTGCTTAAGATGATACTTCATTTTATCAATTGGCGTTTTTTTCAGACTATCAGACACATGATTAAAAATGTTTATCACTGAAAATTCCACATTTATTTGAATATAAGTATATTTTTTTACATCCGTAATTAAATGTTGTTTGAGTATTGTAGTCGTGAAATAGTGTTTTGAGAAGTTCGTTAATTTCCTGCTTCATATATATACAGTCCTACCAGGGTAAGCACACCTACCTTTGGAAATATATTTTTGCAGCTATCACTTTGTTTCATACTCAGTATGTTCCTCAAGTATCTTTTTTGGATTACCAGAATTCTGTGGGCATCTGTAAAATCTGACCACAAATTAATTCCACATATAACACGAGATTGAAGGTACGCAGTTAATGCAGCCTCTGTATTTACAGACTGAGCCAATACTTTAAGTGCATTGTAGTATCCTACCATTTTTTGTGCTAGTTGGTCAACATGTTTTTTCTAATCCAGTCTAGGATCTATTGCGATTTTTAATAATTTTACATAATGAGCAGCTGCAATTTCGTCTCCATCATGTAGTAGTCACCATTTCCATCTCTTTCTGTTAGGTATTGAAATCTATTCGTTAGGTAAGAGGGTATCAGTTTCAAAGACACTCCTCTTATTCCAAAACATTCAAGTTTTTTATGAGTGCAGTGTGGTCTACCCTATCGAATGCCTTAGAAAGATCTATAATTACTGCTATAGTTTCATCTGTATTGTTCAGTGAGTTCAATATCGCACTAAGGGCATTATATAACGCTAGTATAGTGGATTCACCTATTCTGAAACCATTTTGAGATATAAATCGAGAACCCAAAAAAAAAGAATTCCGAATTATTTTGTAACATTTTTCATCAAGGTAAAACAAGAGAGTCTACTGCTAACATTATCAAAAGGTTATGCGAAGTTTATATTTATGGAAAGAGTTATTTATTTGAGGTTGAGTTAGAGTTACACGTTAACAAAAGCAACGTCCACCAAAATAATTTGGTTGTTTTTGATTACTTGCTATCCTCTTTCTTTCCATACTATGCATGAATTTCTCCTTTTTGTTTGATAACCGAAGAAAAACGTTACAATTTATATAAAAATTACACTGTTTATGCTGCCCTGAGCACGTTGATTCCAAATGTCAAGTTCGACTGCTCATACATCGGTTGATATTTGTTTTACGTAAATCAAATATGCAGTTATTTGCTTTGATATACTCTTAATCGAACATCATTTACAAAAACATTATTATTGTTAGTGTAAAAATTATTTTTGGCCAAGGTTTCGGGTCAAATTAACCACTGTGTTCTTGTGGAAATATGTTCGCCAATGACGGGAGTTTCGAAATCATCGATATATAATATAAATTCGAAAGTGAGGGAAAAAATGGAGCAGTAGAATCACTAAAACCATCTGTAGGTAGAAAAACTGTACCTGTTGATGAAAACTACAAACTTGCAATTAGAAAAACAGTACATCCATTTTATTCGAAGAAAGAAATACCAACCTTCGACTTGAGCTTTCAAAGAAGACCGAAGTATGTCTTCAATGGTAGATAGAAAGAAATTGTGAAAAATTTTGAAAGTAATTAAATTTCAAGTGGAAAAAAACGAATCATTTGCTAAGGCAGATAATTACGGGCTCAAGTAAACGGGTTGGTTGCAAGAAGAAATACGACAATCAAATAAGAGATGTCAAAATACTCTTTGGTTTGAAAACATGCCAATTTCAAAAAGGACGAAAATGTATCGAAAATTGATACAGGAATTTTTGATTGATTACCCAAATGCACGCCGCTGCAGGTAGGAAACGACCCGAATGCACATAACATCTTTTGTTTTCTACCCGTTTGCGATACAGTAAACCCGCCTATATACCAGTTGTGGCAAATCATAATGAAATCACAACATTTTGTTTGAGCAATCTGTTAGCGTATTGCATTCATAATGAGCATTTATTATTGTTTACTTGAAGAAAACAGAGTATAACATAATGTTGTAGATGGCAAACATGTATATTGAAAAGTTTCGTTAAGCCATTTGCTGTAAGGATTTCGTCCACCAACCATCATCGGCCTGGCCATCCTTACATACATCCATTAGATTTGATTGGCACCTAAGCTCCAAAATTTTCCACAGATCCTGGTTGAGGGGTCTAAAGGCATCCGCTTCCTCTGGTACCAACTATCACGAGTAAAATGGTCCAAAGTTTTTTGTGGGACGGTAGCTTGGTGAGCAGACGTGGCTGGTTTGCTCGACACACTCAATCGACCGCTGGGTGAACCGGTAGATCGAACCGCAAGGTCGATTTTCACTTCCTATCGTCTAACCCCCTTTCCGACATTTGAGAGTTGTCATTCGTAGGTGGCGACATCGACAGCTGGTTAACGAAAAAACAGATTTAGATGCTGTAATTACTGTAGTTCATTGGGGAAAAAATACGTGAACAAAATAATAGCTCCTGACGAACACGTTGAAAATGAAAATATTCATGAAAATTCAATGTACCTTTGTCCAACAAACACTAGTGAATGAAGTAAAAGAAATTATCATAAGAATGAAACAAAAAATCGGCTGGCCACAATAATTTACGAGCAGAAACTTTGAAACATATATCCGATTCATTTGTTTAACTGCTGTTTTCGTAGAGGTTACTTCCCAAAAGCGCGCTTAAGCTTGGACACGTGAAGCCATTATTTAAAAATGAAGTATTACAGATGAAAAATTAAAAAAATTCAACCCAATTTGCGATTATCAATATGCGATGGTTTTAAAGAGGGAAAATTAACGGATGATGCAATTCGTAAACTCACAACCTATGTATAGAATTCATTAGATACAAGCAACCCATCGCTTTGTATATTTGTTGATCTCTCCTAACCCTTCGATACTGTGTGCCACATGAAATTACTGGAAAAATTGAAAAATTATCGCATGAGAGGTAAGATTCGCAAAATTTTGAAGAGTACTTAACAGATCGTGACCAAAAAGTTCGCGTTGGTGAGACTTTGAGTGAAGCAATGACTGTTACATATGGATTACCACAAGGAACGGTACCAGGCCCACTCTTGTGTACTCTATATATTAATAGTTCACCAAATATAAAAACTAAAAGCAAAATTCTGGGTTTCGCAGACAACACCGCTATTTTTTATGAAGTCACGGAAATCCTCGAAGTCAGAAGTGGAAGATGATTTTGAGATTATAGAGAAATGGTTCATATATATTTCTCTGAAACTCAATTTAGAAAAAAAATATTTACCATTCTCTTTACACACTCGAATGGACTTCTTCATATGGGACCTCTGATGATCGGTTAAAATGCCCAGATTCCCGAGGCTGAATCAATTAAATATTAAGGCATTGTAATTGATCAACATCTGGAATACTTTCTGAATTCAAATGAATGAAAGATTATTTCCTGAATATAGAACATCTCAAAATTCTCAACTACGCCTTTGTCCAAACACAGCTCAACTACGGCATCATAAGTTGGGGTGGTGTGAATGACAATCATTTGGAAAAATTGAACACAATTCACAGATGGATTTTGAGAATCATATTGGGTGAACCAATAACATTTCGAAATAAACAGCTTTATAAAGTATCGGGTTTATTTGATGCCAGGCAACTTTTTTGCTTAGCTGTGATCCTCAATATAAAAAAAATAAAATACTTTCCAAATTTGTGGCACATCAACATAATAACACAAGTAAATCAATAGGACAGCGTCATTGTAATTATTTGCCACCAAGACTATATTCTTCACTTCCTGTCGAAATAAAGAACATAAATAATATCAATCTCTTCAAGAAAAAAAATGGCTGTTAATTGGTCAAAGGGAAGAAATATTTGATTTTGTCAACCAGAAGAATAAATGTTGAATATGAATGGGCACATTTTTACAAATTATAAATCACATTCACAAATTTTATCTCACTCCAGCGACATTTTATATTTCAATTCTCAATCACAACACAACAAAGTTTTTGTTTCGGGGTTGAAAT
>NW_019293692.1:15712-34801 GCF_000500325.1 Leptinotarsa decemlineata
TTTATTAATTTTGTACTTAAAATATTCTAAAAGAAACATAACAATATTGTTTTATGTACTTTCACTTTTCACGTATAGTATAACTACTCTTTAAGATTAAGTACTGTGTATCTCAAAAACCAGAGCTAATAAAAATTTTTCATTGTTATTTTCTTTTTTATCACCCCAAAATTAGTAGAAATTGACTAATTTAGTGTAGGAAACATTCAAAAAATATTTTTTTGTTGTGTTGTGATTCGATGGAATGTATAAATGTTGTAAATTTCATCACCAACTTTCAATTCTTCATTTGACTATTCTCAATGATCATCATATATTCTTATTGTTAACTATCTACTGCTCAATATGAATAGGACGATGCATACAGCGATAGCTTCACTCACTGATTATTTTATTGATTATTAGTAAATAAACATTATCATTATGATTATATACATATGCATAGTTTCAAACGCATTCCTACTTAGTGATACCCCTTACATTATATATCTATCTAAAGTGTGTAGAAGTCAATGAAAGTCGCAATTGTCCACAAGAAAACAATTTCATATTTTCCTCACTTGCATCAACGTTATCATGAAATAATTGAATTGTGTCACTTTTTCCTTCAGCCACCCTTTTTCCGTTCTCCACATACCCGTTGATATGAATTACTTGTCAATTCCCTCCACGACTGTCATAACGTTTCCTCAAAACACAATACCAGCCCATATAAATGGAAAGAAAATGAAATCAAACTCGGTGTATTTCCACGCCAGAGAGATTGTGCTTCCATATGTGAGCAGAATGTCTTTTTATCTTTGTTTGCTGCGAATTTCATGGGCAGTAAATGTCAACATTAAGCTTCCATTTAAAAGCAACACTCCCCATCGGATAATTGCCTCTGTTTAGCTAACGGTGTTCATACAAAGATCTCCCGAAATAGCACAGTTTAGAGATGATATTCAGTTGTATTGTTTGCTTGTTTTATGTTTCGTTGGTGGATTGTGTCAAATACAACAGTGCGCTTGAATATTCTCTCACTCTTTTTTTAAGTTATGATCAAGATGAATTTTGTGAAATTAAATTATGGTAGGCAAAGAGTACTTAGGTTAACAGTAGATATTTTGCAACTTTTTCCATACAAATAATTTCAATCCGTTTCGAAATACTTCGGTTCCGCCACGTCAACCATTTTAGAAATTGATAGATATCAGAATTGATATCTGTTTTCGTAATAATTCTACTTGGTTTCTATCACCCCAACTGAAATTTTCTCCAGATCCTCATTTGGCAAAAGGTTTTCGGGCATCCAAAAAAGGGGCAACGGTCAAATAATGGATTTGTAGTCTTTTCCATAGATGCTGAATGATAAAAATAGGCTTGAGATAGTACGGATACCTGGGTAATACCAGCGTTGATGGTGAAGGTATCCAATAGAGAACCATCGATGTAGTGTGATGATGATAAAGGTATCTGACAGAGAACAATCGATGTAGTGTGGTGATGGTATCCCATAGAGAACTATCAATGTAGTTTGGAGATGTTCAAGGTATCTGATTGAGAACTATCAATGTAGTTTGGTGATGGTGAAGGTATCCGATTGAGAACCATCGATGTAAAATGTAGATGATGAAGGTATCCGATAGAGAACCATCATCGTAGTGTGGTGAAAGTACTTTACGAATGCTGTAAAACCACCAGCAGAGACGATAAAATAGAACATAACATCAAAGAATAATTAGTGTAGCACTAAGGGACACTTGTGGATCTGTGTGGAAGCGTCAAGAAACCATCAAAAGACATGTCCACGAATCGTCAAAAAGCGTTCAGTATTCAGAAAGACGTCAAATCTTGACCTGAATGCTTTTCGATGTTTTCTGGACGCATTTAGATGGAATCTGGATGCGTTTTGATGGATTCTGAACGCTATATGATGATTCCGGTATCTCCAACGCGAAACAAAATATCGAGAATTTGTCCTTTTCGCGGGATCACAATAGACTAGGTTTAAAATGTAACTGGGGCTGAGTATTGTCGCAACTGAGTATTCGCTTTGCTTTTTACGAGAGGATTTATTATGAAAAAAAACGAGAAAAATACGTTCAGAAATGAACTAACATTAAATAGTTAGGAAAAATACAAACAATCACCAAAAAACTTTACATTATACTGCTACCCAGCTGGATCGATGAAAACGAGATGTACTGCATTCTAAAAATGCTCTAGAACCGTTTCTGGAAAGTGATCAATGAATACTGAATGAATTTCTCAATACTTTCTGTTGATGATCTTGACCTCCCTCAATATTTATGAAGATTTATATGCTGAGGTTACAACTATGTCACCGTACTAAGGTAAAATGCTTAATACGCATCCGTGCAGCTTTGCATATTCTGGGTGGTAACGAAAAAAATAACAGAAAAAATTGAAATTCATATGAAACTCACAACTTAATGAAAATCACATGTCCTATTAAAATTAAAAAAACTATATTGTCCAATTGATTTCGCAACTATGAGTTCCCACACTAATATTTTCATAGTCCGGCACTGAACTTTATCTGCCTTTGCGTCACTCCACCAATCTGCCCGCACATCGTTCCATGTCTTGGTTCTAATCTTGTTTTGGCTGACGACTGCTCAGTTACCTCGACTGGATGGAAACATTGGCAACGTAGCAGTGGACTGTACTGAACTGTACTATAATTACGTTGTGCTTTGTGTTTTCTCGTATTCACAGAACATGTTTTTAAGGTTTCTATGGAATGTATCTGTCATTCTTTTCCATGCCTATTCTCTCAATTGTGTATAAAGAAGAAGAGTTACGACTTGACATGACATATGTCATATACTTTGATGAGTAGGTGAATATTTAGCGGCGTTTTTTATCCATTGAAGTATTTTTGATTTTACGCTTCTGAATATATTCATAACTTTGTGTTTATCGTCGCCTCCACCATATGTCTCAACTCCGTACTCGCTTTGCTTATTACGAGAGGATTTTTCGCTGTTTCACCCAACACTCATTTATCAAAATAATGGAAGAACTCATTTGAAATGAATGCTAAAAAATGCTCTGGAACCTTTTCTGAAGAGTGATTAATGTATACCAATTGAATTTCCTCAATAGTTTCTGTTGATGATGAAGATTTATATGCTGTTGCAACTTTGCTCCTGTCGCCGTACTAAGGTGAAATGCTAAATACGCATCCGTGCAACTTTGCATATTCGGAGATTATTTTATATTTCTATATCCTGTAATCGTATCAATTTTGATGTCTATGAACTTGGAATATTGAAAGATGGAATTGTGAAAACTGAGTGTTTTTATTTCAGAATATTGAAGTTGAGGTTGAAACATCTTTCAATTCATGTACTTGCTTGAATGAATTTGAATTATTCCATGATTATTTTCCATATTTGACAGAATTGCAAAAGGTGCGGCCTATGAAGATCTACGCCTGTACCAAAAATCAAATATCTGCTTCCAAAAATGACCAAAATTCAGCGGTATCTTTATCTTCAGTGTTTCACACTGTACATACATGTATTTCTTTGAATCATCGAATTATTTTTTTTTCAATATGATACCCAACTCAATCATTGAGAAGAGATAAATAATTGAAAAAAAAATTATAGAACCTCAAATTCTAAGATTACCTCTTGTTTTAGAAGAGTACAGTAAAAAGTAGAATTCAATTTTCAATATCTCTTTGAGAGTTTGGAAATGTTTATGATCATTTATTGAGTATAAAAGTTTCATTGGAAGTTTTAAAAAGTATGAAATTATGAAATAACAACAACAAAAATTAATTGGCGCTCCCGGGCGACTACAGCTGCAGAAAAACCCACAAAACCTGCAGCACCACATTATCTGAAGGTCTTGACATGCCAACGTCCTCTCATAAAATAAAATGTATGGTGTCTTCAGAGGCTCCAGTAAATTCAATACATCGCCAGAACACTCAGTGACACGACTATCGTCAAACTCAAACCAGTCCGTTTCGTCTTTGACCAATGCGTAATAATGATCAGATTCAACGCCATAACCACAGTGAACAATGACTGCATGAAGATTATAATAGTGGTCTGCTATATTGAAGTGTTCATCTATTTCGAACCTTTGTAAGAGTTTGGTGCTTTCGTCAGAGGTTGAGTCATGTTTGAAGATCATCAGTGTTATTATTAGATTGACTCGTGCCTCAGCTATACTTGTTATCTCATAATAGTCAGTTGATTTGGCACATATTTGGCAATACACTTGATTATCACCCGTACCCATACCACAGGTTTACCATATTTCCATGGTATCAGAGACATACCATCTGGTCGTTTACCATCATTTCTTCTGATACCTAAGGGTTCCAGAATTGCAGGAACATCCACTGACACCATAGCCCGTTTCAATATGTCGTTCACCTGATGATGTCGAGATGTACGCCCTGCACTTCTCCTGCAACTCAAACCATGTATACCTTTCTCAGCAATTATACTACCACAAACACGAGTATGAGGCACACAAATAAATAAACCCTTTCCAAGTCCTACGGATATTCTGAAAGATTCATTGTCTAATAGTGTTCCAAGAGATGCAACAGGTAAAGCATTCAACCAAGCACCCGATTCCTTGATTATTACTGATTTCAGACGAACCTTATCGTATACACTTGTAGATTTCAGAAGTTTATCATTTATAATGTTCAGAAGAGGTCGGTCCCATGCCCTTTTTATTTTCTTTTTATCTGTCGGAGGAGTAATGTAAGATGCGGCATGTCAAAGTGATTCACATTCAGCATAAAAAACGTCTTTGATAATGAAGGAAGCATGGCATCAATAAGGTCACAGACACTATTGACTGATGACAGAATAATTGGTGAAGCTAAGAAAGAAGCTGAACGTAGCCCTCGTCCGCTAGAGTTTACAGAAAGCGTTGCTTGGAGCCATAAATCATTATTGAAATAAATGTTTGTAACATATTCCGTAGTGTTACGGAGTGTTTCTTTACATCCAATTTGAATTTCAGAATGTACGAAGTCAAAGAGTTTCCCTTAATAACAGAAAATATTTTGGGAATTTTCTAATTCTTTACTAGCTAGTAACTAGGTACTACTAGCTATCGGTACTATTTTGATTTCTCTCCAAATGAGAATAGCGTTTTTCAAAAACACCAACTTGTTTGACCTCGTTTCGAAATATCACGATGAATCTCAGAAAAAATAAATGAAGTATTCATCAACGTCTGCTGAGTTTCTTATATCCAGAAAAACCCGCTGTATGCACATCTCACGAACTATATGAAAGCGTCACTATTCACCCTATGCAGGAAACCTTTAGGCGAAAATTCTACTCGGCTTTAAGACTCCTGGGGAATAACAAAGGAGTTTTTTTTGGGAAGTATTCGTGAATGGAATTGAAATTATCTACACGCATGGGAAACGTTCTGAATTGAATATAAACAACTTGATAATGCCCTTATTATCTTGCGTACGGGTACAAAGAAGCTTCGGGAAGAAGATATTCTATTCGGCGAGTTTGGGAATCGGAAACACTTACTATGTATTCATTCAAACATACCATATTGTTAAAAAAACGCACATGGATTGATATATTTTGTTCTGAGATTCACTTCTAGTTATAATATTTTGTGTCGAATTTAACTGGAATTCCATAATGAGTATTTAAGTTAATATCAATAATACAAAAAATAGATAAAAATCCTGCGAAATTATTTTCTATGAAGATAGTTTCAGAAGACCGAAAATCCTCATTTTTTGATTTTCTTGATCATCAATGCTATTTATAATATTCGAGTATCCAATGAGATGATTGAAGGTTATTTTGCGAAACATCCAGTAGTCTTCGAATATAAGTTGTCAAATTATTGACAAAAAAACTTGATATAATCCGTAAGCGATTCGGTCGTCAAGGCAAACGAAAACTCTTCTGTGAAAATTTTTGATATTTTGGAAGATACGAATGAAATAATACTTTTCAAAATATCTTGAATTTTTCTCGAACTATATCAGTGATGGTGTAATGTTTTCGTTTGGAAAGAATGCTTGAAGCAGAACAAATTCAGTTCTATGACTTTCTCTGACATTTTCCGTCATTGCAAAATATGTAAACTTCAAAGGTTTCAGACGATTTTCTTTGATACCTCCATTAATTGAAGAAACGCTGAATTTTCAGTGGTGTCAGAAATACCGTTGAATTTTTTATATAACTCATCTAGTACTTCATTCGTTTTAAATATTGTAGTGAAGTCGTTTATCCCTTGCCTTAAAAACCTTTTTACAATCAAGAAAATAAATATTTCGAATTGAAATTCCGGAACATTCATTTCTCCCAATGAACTAGGATCTGATAAAAGCCTGCCGGAAAACAACTACTTCCCTGGTTGATACCGTGATGGACATTGACTTATATCCGACAGAGATTCATACGAGTGACCTCCCAGTGAACGTATGTTTGAAATGTATATGTTTAAAATATGTTTTTCCATTAACCGGCTATCGCATCCCTACGAACGACAACCCTCAGAAGTCGAAATTTGTGCAAGCTAAGGACTAACGAGGTCTCGCCTTTTAATGTGTGATTTCTAACACGTGTTGGACGATAGCAAGTGAAAATCGATCTTTCAGCCTGCGATTTGAACAATCGACTGACACATCGGCCGATTGACTGAGTGAACGAAGCACCCACGTCGAACCGTCTGGCTACACTTTGCAGGAGGGAACTTTTTTTTATTCTCTTCTCAGATTCTCGTTCGTTTCGAAATGAGCATAATTTTCACAACAAACATCACATCTGTGCCAAATTTCAAATCAATATGTAGTTTATTTCAAAAGTTAGGGTGTTTCTTGATTTTGCTCATGACATACAGACCGACAGAGATACGACGGAACAAACATTTCGTCAGGAGTAACTTCAGGTATGTTTCATCAAATGAAGGTTGGATTCAACGAACCCTTTGAAAACATTTTCTTTTCAATTCTTCCTGGTAAACGTCAGCCCCAATTGAAGTTTATTTTGAGTTTTTGTTTACAGGTATTTCATTGAAAATTGATGTTTGGAAATGAAATTTTTGATTCATTTTATAATTTCCGATGGTTCTTTGATACATGATGGTGAAATGGTTGACAATAATGTGAATCCCTATCTTTGAAGTATGAAGCTAGATAATCAGAAAAAAAAGCATCAGAACATGTATCAAAGAAATTTAGGTAGGCGAAGTCTGCTGCTAGGTATCAAATCATTTGATAATATCGAATGCAATACCTGTATGGTCTGACCACTCTGGACCTGTACATTAAGGAGATTGCGTTGATGGCCATGTTACGATTGCGAACGACTGGTGTAAACCTCGAAGTCGGAATGGGTCAATTGAGGCTGAGCCTATGGCGAGAAGTGATTACTGCGCAACCTCTGCTGCAGGCAGCCGGTGATGCAGTTGAACCCAGGTTTGTGTTCAATGAACCCTACAAAATACCAATAAAACAGAACACATAGTCAGATGCAACAAATGCAATACGCATATATACAGACGGCTCAGAAACCAAAAAAGGCACAGGATGTGGAGTGTACTCCAGATCACTAAGCCTAAGGATTGAGTGGGGAATGGGAAAACATACCAGCATGGTTCAAACAGAACTAGCTGGTACTTCAATCGCCACAAAAGAAATGACCAGAAAAGGAATTTCTGGCAAAAACATAACAATCTGCACTGATAGTTGGCAAGCCCTATCAGCCTTGAACAGACAACGTGTTACCTCAGGGCTAGTATTAGAGTGCCACCAGGATTTAGCCAAAGCCTCATTAGGAGTAATCGCATTGCCGACTCTTTAGCCAAGAAAGCTTCTGAACATAGAATTTCAGGATCCAGTGGCGCCTACGGCCTGATGACTTCGACATTTGCAGAACTAGCCAAACATCACCCCCATGGAATGGAATCAAAGGATGCAATCTTGCCAGGATCACCCTGAATGACCCTGGGAAGGTGGCGCTGAAGAAATATCTGGCGATGACCAGGAAAAATCTACGCTTAACAATAGGGTTTCTTACCAGCCACTGTCAACTAAGAAAACACCTCCATAATATAGGGCTGGTGGACACACCTCTATGCAGGATGTGTGAACAGGAAGATGAAACTCTCAGGCATGTCCTATGCGAGTGCTCGGAGTTTTCGTCAATAAGAGACTGTGTGTTCGGCGAGTCTTGGCCTATACCTGCCGATATAAAGGAGATATCTCCCAGTGACCTGTCCATCTTCCTGGAAAGGACAGGATGAACGATGACCTAGGAGAACAACTCCTCGGGAGGATGTACAATGGGTCACATGTGGCCTAAGTGCTGTGGGCCTACACTCACCCTCCCTATTCTACAGATACAGGCAATAACTGGAAATATAGGTCAGGCACTTGAGGTGCCTCTTTCAGCTGAAAGGGAAAATGAAATCCGAAAAATAAATGTCATTTAATCCTCTTGAGGGTCAGGCACTTTTCTAAACAAATATAGGTTGGCCACTCATTTTATGAATATTAGAAAAGCGAATATTTTTCAGACGATACTATTTTTTGAAAAAAACGTTTTGGCTTTCTATTTCTCTAGCATCATACATGAAGTGTGAACGTTTCAAAGAATATAAGGAAGTAATCAAAACATCAGTAGAAATGCTTCACAGAATTGGTGAATCATGAAAATTCATTTATTTGAGATGCAAACTGAAAGAAAAAGCCAATCAAAAACAACTACTTTCAAATTATTCACATTGAATTACACGAAAATAATTTTTTTAGTCGTTATAGAATTGAAACAGATATTACTTATAGAAAATCTGCACGACGTACCTAATGTGAAATATTATTAATATAAAACATTAATTTCGAAAAAAATTCATTTTAAATCAATTAGTGGCTCACTTGTAATACAGTAAAAGTGTTTGTCACGTATATCAAAAGCTGAATTGATGTTTATTGTTTCTATAGAGACATCATATTTTTTTAGCGACCGAATCAGCAGAGAATGCGATGAAAACTAGCCCTCATTAGGAATATGCGGGCTTTCCGGAGACATTAAATTCTTCTTTAATTTGGAGGAATATTGTCTTTACTCTCCCTTCAAAACAATGTTATTCAGTCAGACCCAGACTTCCCCGAATATTTAATTTTCCGGTTCATTTTTCCAGGAATTAAAGATACCCAGAAGAATCTCATTGGTTGGCTTTCAACCGTGAAATTTTATAATGGAGTTTATTCGTTTCAAGGTGAAATTTATGAAAAAGGAACAAAGTATTATTGTCCCGAAGAAATATTTCAACTTTATCTGCTCGAATTTGATGATAAGCGCATATATATTTAAAAAAGACAAACATGCTGGGAAATGAAAGTTGTGGCTTTCTTGTTCTCCATTTTCATTAAATGAATGTAACAAGTAAAGGTAGGTATCCAAAACAGTTAGTCCTCTAATTGAGTGTTTGATAAATCTCGAAAACGGATATTTTGAAACGTCGTGTGAGAAAAAAATGAGATAAGTTTATAGAGAAGAAGTAACAAAGTTACATTTTGGAACAAATTCATGAAGGAACATAAAATTGCCGAATAAAAAAATCAACATTAGAGAAAAACCTGAATAATCAGAAGATAACGAAGAAGGTGTTTGTTAGAGTTTCGTTTCTGATGTGGTGGTGGACGGACGTGCCGACAGCGACCGTTCACAAAGAAGGCACGCGGACGCCATTGTTGTGGACGAAACTCAGTTTGTTTTGTGAATGTCTGCCGTCATAGAACGTGCCATCATTAAATTAAACGTTTTTGTGAACAGTCTATAAGTGTTATAGAGAAACAGCACTCCCATTCATGCCGTTTGGAGGCCGGGTGGACCGGATGTCCACGTGGGAGTGTTATAGTGGATGTACATAACTCCTGTCCCCATTCACGCCGGTTGGAGGCCGGGGTGGACCGGATGTCCACGTGGAGACAGGATTTTACCAAATAAATGTGTTAGTTATGTGTAAAAAGTCTTGAAGTCTACAAAAAATATTAAGTGTTTTTTTATATAATGAAAAAATTAGATAAAAAAGGGGTGGCAGCATTGTTGCGTGCAAGACAGGGGCGCCCCCCCGAATCGAGCTGGCTAAATGCGCCTATCTGGAAGCAAAGGCCAAGAATTTTGAGTGAAGTGAAGTGAAGGTGTTTCTTGTTTAGAATAATAATTAAAGGAGAAGTAAAATAAGAAATAAATCAACAGATAAAGTGCGAGAGTATTTGAAAGATAACTACTGACAAATACAACAAAATACAGAAGGTATTTTAGTGAAAAAATTGAAATTATAGCCATATCAAATTATTTTGTGAGGATATGAGATTTTTCAAAGCCTAGTATATTTCTGTGGTTGCTAGATGAATAATAATAGTGATAATAAATTTTTTTTCATTTGGTTGTTCATAATTCTCTATCGCGAGAAAACAAAATATTATAGAGTGGCAGGCCGGAAATCATAAAAGTGAATGCAATAATCAAATTCAGAAAATTGAGACCGGAAAATACCTGTACTCCATATTTCTGTTTGTATCGCCACTGGAATCAATGAAGTCTCCCCGGAGTGCCAATTAATTTTTATTGTTGTTTTTATTTTTCTCGTTGTTTTATAATTTCACAAATAAATTGTTGAAATGATGTTCAATAAGTGATTGCGTCTCGTTACTTTCGAATCAATCACGATGGATCGAGTTCGATAAGCGGAATGGAAAATGAACTTCTGCTTTTTATCTGTGTTACATTTCCGTAACAAATGGCCATTTTATACCCAACTTGATTGAAAGTATTTATAGGCTTTCAAAATGTATCCGCAGGAGTTCAATATTTGTGATGTGCTCTGAGATGAAGCATTAATGATAAATAGAAAGATAACTGGGAAAATACAAATTGGATTTGCAATATTCATACTATGAAATTCGAATGAATTTACGTTTCTTTACAATGGTGAGATACATTGAAATTTCGTTTCGTGGAAATCAAATCTATAGGTATGCAATGTTCTTCATTTGAGTTGGTCACTTGGTGATCGAAACACGTGTCGAGGTGTTAAAATAACGGTTTGGTGTTGGGAAAAAACTCCAATAATATTCGCACTAAGGCAGAAATCTTAGCCGCACAGATGCAGAAGGCTGTCATTCTTGGCTCACTGCGCTTGCTCAGGGCACATGATTCTCGGACCCAATGATCACTTACCCCACGGTGTGGGGGAGTGGTCATTGGTTGATAATGCTGGCGCGCCCTCCCGAATGTATCGGGGCTTCGGGGGATAGGGCCTGACCAGCGCACACTACGGTGAAAAAAAATGTTAACATATAATTATGAAAAGGACAATTAAACCAGCAGAAAGAACTTACAGTGTAAAGGTGAATAGGCGGACTATCAGCCAAAGCTATTTTTCAACTCGGCCTAAAAATACAAATAATTAAATACAAAAACAAGTTGAGTTAATAGTGATACTGTAATTACATGATCAAGAAATTGGTTAGTACAACTGCCGTAGAAAATTCCTTTCTGTATTACCAAGGTCGGGGACGGACAAAAGACTAGGACTAGACAGTTAGGTAAGTCTTTCTTCAATGTTTTACATCGTGTAAGATCAAAATTTACAGAATAGTTGATACTACTGTTTGGGTGAATTATACGAGAATCAGCGGGTGAAGATGAAAGATTTGTGTTTGAGGATAACTAAACCTGAACTGTTCCGTGTGATTGTTGATTAATTGTTGAGTGTTCTATTCTTCTTCAGTAAGTAATCAGATATCAAATGTGTGATTCCGAGTTCCTTAACTTTCAACCATCCTAATTCTTGCATGGCTAAGGATATACGAGAAACGTAGACAGCTATTCTGAATACACTGTAGTCCAAGAGTATCTGATTGACTCAGCGTGTCCATACACATTGTCGCAATAAGAAATTTTTGACATAATCAGTTATTCGCATAGTCAAACTATTAAATTTGTGTTAAGCATATCAAGATTTCATCATTTACTCGTAATGCACTGTTTGGAACCAACACCAAACCGTTATTTTTAACACCTCGACACGTGTTTCAATCACCAAGTGATCATCTTCAAGAGGAAGATCAAAAAGTTCAATCTTTCTCTTTCTTCTGAAACTAAAAAACCCAATCGAAGAAAGAGTGTATCTATAATATACTTAATTCCTGTAGAAAAAGTTATGTACGTGAAACTCCAAGACCCGTAGATGTAGGAAAAATTAACATTCTTATTATGTAAAGAGAAGACAGGTAATAGTATCAGGGATAGCAGATCATATCATAAAATCAACTGGTGATCGTCCAATGAAATGGAGGAAAATGAAGATTGTCATCAAAGAACCTCACGAGAAAATAAGAGAATTCAAAGAGTCCGCATTCCTGGAGACTGGAAAAAGTGCTCGTTTTTGTAATTATTGTTGATGAGAGTAATTAGAAACTCAGCTTTTTGCCACGCTAACTAGTGTGCAGCTTCTTGAAGTAATTGTTAGAAATTTGGACTTGAGTACTAGTGGTCCTGTGTTCAATCTTGGGTTCAAGTCAGATCAGTGACACTTTTTTTTCACTTCGAATACTTCAATACTTTCGATAGCTTCAGGTCATCAGCAAACAGCAATAATTTACAGCAATTGATTGAATCGTCATCATCGTTTATGAATAGGGTAAACAGCAGGGGTCCAAAATGGGAACCCTGAGGCACTCTAGAAGGTACCAGGATCCGTTCTTATTCATAATTTCAACTTTGACTACCTGTGATCTGTTCTCGAGATAATCGTTCATCTAGTGAGTAATAAAACTGGGAGAACCTAACAAGATCAACTTCTGTACCAATATATTATGGTTAACACGATCAAACGCTTTACTGAAATCAGAATAGATTGCATTAATTTGTAAGCTTAATTCGAATAATTTTGATAAATTGAGAGGTTGATAACTGTAGATCTCTCAGCTGTGAAACCATGTTGCTGATCTATGACTAAATCCTCACAATGTCAAGTGAGTATAGGTGTCAGTAACAATTGAAAAGTTTGTCACTGAGAGCATACTTATCAGTCTATAATTTTCAATGTTTCCTTTTGCGCCAGTTTCGAAAATAGGTACTACAGCTGCTTTTCCAAATTTCAGGAAATCTCTCTGTTCTCAACGTCAAGTTAGATGAAAGTTGAATTGGTAAGCATAAAGTAAATACATATCTTTCCAAAAAATTATTCGATGGAGCCGTTACTATGTGGTGAGAGATCATCATGAAAAATGAGAAATAAAACTTTCTATGTTTTATACTACTTGTTTTTGTAACTAAAGTTACTGAAGTTTCGTCCTACAATGTAATTTGCATTCTCTACATGAGTCAAGTATTCAGGGCGTTCCAACGAAAATTCGACCTCCCCCCCCTTTAAGTCAGAAACGGACGTGTAATCGAAAATGTCAAAGAACACGTCAATTTTTATTTCTAGACACGGGGGGTCAAGTAACACATCATTTGGAAGGTCTTTTGTCTCTCTATTATTTCTGTAATTTTTTTCGAAATTGGTTCATTCGTTATTGAGAAATTAAATGTTCAACGTTTTATTCAAGAAAAAACAGAAAATTAGCTATCGCTCATTTTATTGAGGAAACAATAGAAGTAATATCAATGGCAACACAATCAACATCTAGTTCCATACAATAATACAGTCTACTTTCAAAAGCGTTCTTTACATTATTGAAGATGTTCGGAGTTAGAAGTCGGCATTCCCGAAAAAACCTCTGTCGCATATCTTCTAGATTTGTAGAATTCATTTCATTAGTAGTAAACGTTTTAAAATGGGCGACACTGTTAGTTTTTTACTGCAACTTTTTATCTCAATAATGAATGCGGTAAAGCTACTACAAGAATTTATAATTCGAATCATCCAGACCACAACGTGAGCCGTCAATACGTTGAATAGTTAATGGATGATAAGTTTCGAACTTCAGGTTCTGTTCACAACAGAAAACGTAAAGTTTCCCGTCCTGATAGAAATGACGGAGTTGAAATTGCAGTTTTAGGATGTGTACAAATGGTTAATCGACAATCTATCTGACAACTAGCTAGAGCGTCTGGTTTATCAGCTACTAGTGTTTTTCGGATTTTGAAAGCCTACAAATTCTATCCTTCCAAAATAAGGCTAGTTCAGGAATTAAACGAAGATGATCCCGATTTTCGACTTCAGTTTTTTAAGGTGTTCAGCGAGAAATTGACCAATAACCCAAGCCTGTTATACAATACATGTTTTTCAGACGAAAGTTCTTTCATGTTGAATGGTGAAGTGAATAGAGATAATTGTCGTTTGATGATGGAAACACATTCACAAACTCCACAAAAATTTAATATCTGGGCCGGCATTCTTGGTAATCATATTGTTGGACCATTCTTCAATGAAGGTAATCTCAGTGGAGACACATACTTAAATTTATTACAAGACTGTGTAGATCCTATAATTACAGAAATTTTAGAAAATGATGACAATTTAGTAGAAAATGAAATAATATTCCAGCAGAATGGTGCACCCCAACATATTGATGTTCGGGTGAGACTGTTTTTGGACGAACATTTTTCAATACATTGGATCGGTAGAAGGAGTCTAGTGGAGTGGGTCACACCGATGGAATTCTTTCTATGGAGTTCTGGAGTCCTGTACTCTACTAAGCCTATAAGCGGAACCCCGTGGTCTATGCTTATTGCTGTTGATACAAATTCATTGATTTTGGTTACCTGCTTCCTTAAATACTTGAATAATGTACGAAACGCTTTCGAGAGTAAACTGTATTATTGTATGGAATCAGGTGGAGGCCATTTTGAACACTTTATCCGTTGATTGTGGTGCCATTGATATTACTTTTGTTGATTTTTTCAATAGAATGAGCTGTTTTTTTCTTGAATAAAACGTTCAACATTCAATTTCGCAATAGCGAATGAACCAATTTCGAAAAAAATTACAGAAATAATAAAGGGAGACCTTTCAAATGATGTTTCACTCGACCCCCCGTGCCATTGAAAAAAATAGGGGTGGTAGTTGTTGACCGCAGGTGGGTGAAGTTTCGGGTATGATTTCCATACCAGAATTAGTCCCCCTAGAAAAAAAATTGACGTGTTCTTTGAAATTTTCGATTACACGTCCGTTTCGTTTCTGACTTACAGGGGAGGTCAAATTTTCGTTGGAACGCCCTCTAGAATGTAGGAATGCTTAGTAAGGAATTTGCAGTTTGTCTCGAGTCAGAAAAGTTTGCATAATAAATAGGTTTTTTGGTCAGTTTTGTATTTAGCGTGAGCTTTCATCTTATTTATAATTAGATTCATGGGTTCTGATGAATACCGTTGTGGAAACCGCGACTGAGTCACTTTCTTGATTGGAACAAAGCAACTGAATACATTTCGGATGATTTGATAAAATGAGCTGATTGCTTGGTCGAGATCATGTGATTTGAATAATGTTATACAATCAATAGCAGGAAAATAATCATTAAAGCTAGGATAGTCATCGTTTCCGAAGTCTAAATGAGATTCCCGTAGGTCAGAGGCTGTGTAAAATTAGGTACAATATGTTGATGTTTGTTCTCTAACAGTATGTCGTCTGCGTCCAGTGGCGTAGCGTAGTGGGGTGGGGGATGCGGCCCGCCCTGATCGGCACTTTTGAGGGGGCGGAAAAATTTCACACTGAATAAAAAAATATATTTTGTGAATATTTGAACCATTTCATATTTTAACGCAACTTTAAATTCGGGCCGATTGAAAAGAGGACGGCATTTTTCATTACTTATCCTGTGACACATTCGGGGAATCCCCTTTCCTCGAATGATATTTTGTAGCTGTTTAAAATCTGATTTTCCGTTAATCAGCTGTCGCCCCTATAAGAACGACAACTCTCAGAAGTTGAGAAACTTCTAACCAAAGGACTAACGAGGTCTCACTTTTTAACGTGTGATTCCTAACACGGTGAATGGTAACACGGTCTATATTGACTTGCGGGGATTTCCCGTATTTTTTTGTGTGCTTGGATTGTTTATGACTTATAATCAGCGATAATGACTTCTATTACATATATATTGAGTTCAGTATTGTTTATTACGCCCCTTTAAGAAAGTGAATGATGCTTTGACAATTCAGACAGCACTAAATGTAATCTAGACGACGTATCTGTTGAAATTGACGAACAGGATTTCAAGTTGGAACAACTTCGACTGCGGACTTTCGTTGCTGCTACAGGCAACGAAAATAAAATAATTAATGCAGACTCACTTGAATTCTGTCTGTCTGTCTGTTTAAGATATATTTTTCCGTTAACCAGCTGTCGCACCCCTACGAACAACAACCCTCAGAAGTCGATACTTGTGCGAGCTAAGGACTAACGAGGTCTTCCCTTTCAACGTGTGATTTCTAACACGGATTGGACGATAGCAAGTGAAAATCGATCGTTCAGACTGGGGCTTGAACCACCGACCAACACGGCAGTCAATTCGAGTGAGTTAACAAAGCACCCACGTCAAACCGCCTGGCTACCGACCGACCGAAAGTTTATTGTAAAATATAAGCTGGAAGACACGCTCTCCAATATTTTAATCATGCTGCGAATATTTTTTACAGTTGCCATAAGCGATGCCAGAGCTGTGAGAGGAGTTTTTCGAAATTGAAATTAATTAAAAATTATTTAAGGTCGACAATGAGTACTAGGTATACAGTTATCACAATCAGATTTAGTGTTTGGATTTCTCCGCTTCTATATAGTAAGGGATGATCCGTTCAACTCGGCTTTGGATGTTTTGAAGAATGTCCAGTATAATGTTGAGGAAGATCAGAAAACGACCCTTTACCTCTGTTCATAAGACCCAGTCACTTTTGACTTAACCTAACCTAATCTCATGAGGTACTGCCCTTTCCAGGTGATTTTTCCATATTGTGATTTTCTGGAATAAGGACTTCATTATAATTATGTACTGACAGTTAGCAAATATGCATGACAATCATCTGAAGATGCCGAACCAGTTTAAAAAATTATAATCCTTGAGTAGATCCACAAAAAGTTGAACGGGCATACATTAGGCAAACTTCCAGGCACTTCCCTGATCCTCTTCGACTGATCCATCTACAAGAAAAGTTATTCAGATACAGATAACTTTCGAAATATAATCAAAATATTTCATTCAAAATCGTCGGTTTCAAGTGATTTTATTTTCTGAACACCAACCATGAAAAATCGGTCTCGTTTTATTTCCACTGACCCAGCCTGTTTATTCAAGCTTCCGTTCTTATTGTCAGTTATTTCCTTTTCCACTTTCTAACTTGCTCATTGTAAGATGGATCATTATACCATCTACAAGCGAAAACAAAAATTTCCTCACACACAAGCCCGTATATTTTTTAACGCATCAGCAATTCGAACCAAATCAGTTCCATGTATCAAATCTCTCTTTATAATGAGAAAAAGTAAACATTCCACAGAATGTCCAATATAAATGTCACCGAGGGCGGTGAGAACTGGGATAAAAGAGAGAATATCAGTACAACATGCCTCACTGGTCATGCCGGCGTGTAAATTTATCCCACACCTGATCACAGGTCGATAAAGTAATTATGGCCTGATTCCATTTCATTTTGAAACGGATATGTGAATTTTGTTGTGCACTTGTTAACGAGAAGCAGTTGATCAAACTAATTCATTTTGGAAGATATTTTTTCAAAGAGACCAACATACCACGATTGATGATACCATCAATATTTTCAAATATTCCGTCTAGCCATTGATGTTTCCATTATACCGCAATAATGATGAATTTTTGACGACGACAATGAAAAATAACCAAATTGGTTGAATCTGCAAGACGTAGACGTGAAGTAGGTTTACGAAAAATAAAAACTCTAAATTGTATCCCAAAGCGGGTAGCTTCAAAGTTTTGATGATTAATTGTTTTGTTGTGTGAATAAATAACGAAACTACTCACAAACCGCCATTCTCTTGAGGTCTGAAAAATTTATATTTCAAAACCCTGCTGAAAGATAATTATATGAAAATAAATCTATTCGGCAAAGGTCCTAATCGAATATAATAATAATACGTCTTTAATATTTTCCACATACAGTGCATCTATTTTAAAAATGTTTTTAAAAAAAGTTGGAAAATAAAGAGCGATGATCATTTTCTCCAATGAAGCATCACTTACTTCATCAGGAATATGTCCTTCTACTATACTCTATATAGCATATTTTTCCTCAGCAGAAGAGCAAGGAGTTGTGCAACTTATAAATTTGATATATGAAGGAACGTCTAAATGTTTCCGTTTTAAATGCCGGTAGAGATAACAAACCACCGAATCTCAAATTCAAATTGTGCACATCCGTTCTAAATGTTTTTTTTTTCTATAGAGATATATAGGTATTTTTGTTAGGATAATTTGATGATATAATGAATTTGCATGGTGTATTTTTCTAGTTTCCATATCCAACCATCCGATTTCAAGCAATTTGTGTGATATTCTTTGAAACTTCTTCATGCCATATATCAATTGTATGTATGTATGTGTATTTTTTTACTGTAAACATTAGTCAGATTTGGGCCATATAACGAATCCGCACGATCAGAGACAAAACTAATGTGTCACATAATTTTATTTTTACTCTTCTTAGAAAAATTGCGGGTTCCCATAAATCAATGTTATTGAGCTATATGCACGTTGAATTAACAAGAGTCCAATATGACTCCCAAATTTTTGGCTTCATTTACTACAGTTAACAAATTATCTTCGATTTTAACGTTTATATGCTGCGTTTTAGCATGATTATATGCAGAACCAATCAACAATAATTTTAATTCAGTAGAGTACCTAATTCTTGATTAGTAATTTCACAAGCATTATCCTCTAGTGGGGGAGGAAAACTGTAATAGATTTGGGTGTCATCTGCATAGACGTTAATCTTACATAAATTCAGAGATTTAATCAAATTGAGAGTATATATAGAAAAATAGCAAAGGGCCCAGGATAGAGCCCTGAGGTACCCCATATTTCAGTGTCAAATATTCAGATTGGACCATTTCAATTTCTACACACTGCTCCCTCTTACT
>NW_019293693.1:0-22328 GCF_000500325.1 Leptinotarsa decemlineata
ACCGATCTCGGCAGGAAAGTGAATTTCGAAAAATTTTCTGGGAGCAGAAACAACCACTTTGGTGTTATTTTGGATGGTGATTGTGTACAGATGAACCTAACACTAAATGAGGTAAACGTATTCATGGCGTAAGGAATGCAATAACATCTACCCTTAGGAAGAAACCGTCTATGGGAACCTACAAATATGAAAGCTGAACGAGGCCATTAAACGCGATCTGTTGCAAAGCCAAGCGTCAATATCGACCGCCAACCGAGATACATCCTCTATCTTTCTATGCAGCTTTTACTGGAAGGCTAGTAGTCGAAACCAGAGCCCAAAAACCAAGCAATCGTTTTCCAAAATCAGACACCGCTGTTTCAACCCGCCATAGGTCCATAGGTCTCAAGTGAACGAATTTTTTTCGGCGGTTGATGTCGAAAATTGGCTTTGCAACAGCTCTGGGGCTCAAATGTTTGCCTAGCACCACTGATGACGATTCAAAACAGCGCTGTCTGGTGATGGATCACGAAAGCTTCGTTTTCGGGCGCTGGTTTTAACTAGTTGCCTTGCACTAAAAACTTCAAATAAAGAGACATAACGAATCTCTTTCGGCAGGTGATGCAACAGCAGGTGATGCAACAGCTTTGGGGCTAAAATATTTGCCTAGCACCACTGATGAGGACTTTGACGATTTAAAACAGCCCCGTCTGGTGATGAATAACGAGGGCTTCGCTTTTTGGCACTGGTTAAAACTAGTTGCCTTGCACTGAACTCCGAACAAAGAGAGAGAACGAATTATGTTTGGCGGTTGATATCGAAGATTGGCTTTGCAACAGCTTTGAGGCTCAAATGTTTGCCTAGCACCACTGATGAGGACTTTGACGATTCAAAACAGCACTGTCTGGTGATGGATCACGAAGGCTTCGTTTTTTGGCGCTGGTTTCAACTAGTTGCCTTGCACTGAAAACTTCAAAGAAAGAGATATTACGAATTTTATTCGGCAGGTGATGCCGAAGATTGGCTTTGCAAGAGGTTTGCGGCTAAAATGTTCGTCTAGCACCACTGATGAGGACTTTGATGATTCAAAACAGCCCCGTCTGGTGATAAATGACGAGCGCTTGGTTTTTGGGCAATGGTTAAAACTAGTTGCCTTGCACTGAACTTCAAAGAAAGGGAGAGAACGAATTTTGTTTGGCGGTTGATGTCGAAGGTTGGCTTTGCAACAGGTTTGGGACTCAAATATTCGTGTAGCACTCCTGATGAGGACTTTGATGATTCAAAACAGCGCCATCTGGTGATGGATCATGAAGGCTACGTTTTTGGGCGCTGGTTTTGACTAGTTGCCTTGCACTGAAAACTTCAAAGAAAGATATATAACGAAACCCTTTGGCGGATGATGTCGAAGATTAGCTTTGCAACAGCTTTGGGGCTAGAATGCTCTGGCATGACTGATGAGGACTTTGACGATTCAAAACAGCGCTGTTTGGTGATGGATCACGAAGGCTTCGTTTTTGGGCGCTGATTTCAACTGATTGCCTTTCACTGAAATCTTTAAAGGAAGCGAGAGAAGCAATTTCGTGTAGCGGTTGATGTCGAGGATTGGCTTTGCAACAGCTTCACTCCTTTAAGGACCCTCTTCATTAATTGATTTCATTAAATTAGTCTCCTTTCACTCCATAGATAATATCTCCGCAAGGAAAGATGTCATTATCTTTTAAGGCAGTTGAGCCTAGTGAAGCATTCGTGATTCAGTCTAGTATCACTGATGATACCCGCAGCAGTTCGAAACCGCGTTAATGGTTGTTGGATCATTATTGCTTCCTTTTTTTGGCTCTAATTTCGACTATTCAAAGCGTGTGTATCATTAATTCATTTATAACTTTTTTTTGCAGAATATAAGTAAAACATATTTCTACGAGACCTACCATTGGCTGATAATGAGCCTATCAAGAGACATCTCACACATTTTCGAACCATTGAAATTGAGTATCAACTCCGATGTTCATCTTGTAATTCCGAACGAAAAAGAAAATTTTAGTATTTTTGATGTTTATAACCCAGCTTCTGAACACGGAGGAATTGTGAAAGTGATATTTCTTGGAATGTATAACAAAGCTGTAGGGTATATGGCAAAATATTCTGGGAATAAATATTGGGAAAGACGTAATATGACTGGAGTGAATTTTAAGTCTGCTATAGTGGTGAGATTTTTCTTCCATAATTCTGAATAGAACATAGGATTTTCAAGTATTTCGAAAAATATTTGTCAATTAGAAACGTCCCATACATCAAGAAGTGTAAACTTTCACGGCCGGAGATAATTGTTTCGAAACAGTTTCCCGGGTTTCTGACCGTGGTCTGCAGGCTTTTAAATCTGAGGTTTTGTCTACAACTGCGGTAGACACTGCTTCAGTTTCTATGGGTTACATCAATTGGCCTGGTACCTGTGCAGTTCGGTGCAGGTACCTAAATATAATTCGAACTGATTCCATCTTCTTTTGTGGTTGAAATTATCTCAGAATGTTGTGTTTCTGAATACTGTGTTTCTGAATTTCTATCGTGTCTGTATACAGGCTGTCGATTTGAAAACTTTCCATCCTTAAATTATATGAGGAATCGAAAAAACAGGCCAATTTCATAGGCAAGGGGGACACTTTCAAGGAATATTCGTATCCCTCGTGGTTCAATCTCCAAGGAGGGGTAGATGCTACCTTTAGAATTTTAAATGGGAAGGGGTGTCAAGTGGCACATCATTTCGATTGGCGTTCAATTCTGCTTCCAATGAGACCCTGGTGTTTTATTTGTTGACGAACAGTTCTGGAAAAGTAGTATTCTAAACTTACACATGTAATTTGAATTTGCCTGTTCTGAGATGCATTATTGTGTTTGTTATGTATTGGGAATGACTGGGTGAAATTATTCGATTGCAAGTAAAATATCAAGGTCGTTTATTCACTCAAAACGTTTCCCATAGACTGCGAACATACAATATAAAAACAAAGGTAGCAAAACATAAAAAAAAGCCATTGGTATTTCGTACTGAGATAAATAATATGGATATACCGGGTGATTAAATACATTTTCAATAGCAGTACATCACAGTATTCAACTTCTTTCAATAAAAATGGTTGGAAAAGGAGTTGGCACCGTTCCAACCTTTGAATGACAGGAATAAATGTATTACGCGTGGAATTTTTTATTTGTTGGTTACTTTCCTTCTACAAAATAGAATTTAATTTGCGAGAAAGACATTTCAAACAATATCTATTTACGCTCATCTTATAAACTGTTCGAAATGTCTTTTGAGTTCTTCATTATCAGAAGTTTGTTTTTTATAAATAACGGATTCAAGATGCCCCCAATTAAAGAAATCTAAGGGTGCTAAATCCGGTAATCTCGGAGGCCATTCAACTGTTCCCTTCTGCCAATCCATCTATACGGAAATCTCTTGTTTAACCACTGTCGGACGGGAAGAAAATAATGAGGTGGAGCACCGTCCTGCTGGAAATGTTACAGATCCTCCCGAAAAAGTTCATTAGCTTCTGCATCCATTTGAGTTTCTAGATCGTGAGGTATAAGAGGATCGATATTTTCTTCAAGCATTTCAGAGTGCAGATTGCCAGTCAAGTCAAGTCAATACCATCCCAAACATTAACTTTTTGTGGGGGAGGTGTTTGCCCTTTCCGAAAAATATGTGGGTTGTCACTACAATAGCGACAATTTTGTCTATTAATATTGCCATTCAGAAAAAATGAATACTCATCGCTGAAACAGATATTTAATAGAAGATTAGGGATGGTATTGACTCGATGAGATATGACTTCACAAAACTCAATTCTTCCTCGTGGAGTTCTTGAAAAATCTGCATTTTATAGAGATGAAATTTATGCATTTTCAATGCTTTTCTTGAAGTTTCGCGTGACATTCTAGTCTGATTGCAGCAAATGTTCCCAAAATTTCATTTTGAGCTGCTTCATCTAGTACTCTGGAGTTATTTTTTTTATTTGTCACTGAGTCAGTTTCGTAGAACTTATTCACCAAATCGAGCACATTTCGATGACTTACATTACAATTTGGATGCCCTCATCAAAAAGACATGCCGCACTTCGTGAGCACTTTCCAACTTCTCCATGAATTACAATCATTTTAATTCTATCTTGAAGAATGTAAACCATTTTTACACTTTTATACACCTATTTGAGTAATCACTAAACAGCCCAACAGTATGCACAATACCACCACATATGATTATTTCAGCGGTTCCAATGTAGACCGGTCTTTAGCTGACCCTAGACTGTCTCTGATGATTCTCTTCAACGTCTTCATTATCAAAATTAATTGGTTTTCAAAATACGCTGATGCTTAACTTTCCCCTTATATTCTTATAGGCTGACATATGATAAGGAAGCTATTGAAGTTCAAGATGATATACCTTGAAGACGAAGGAGTGAGAATGGAACGTGTTTGAAAAACTTCCTCTTGAATGAATGAATTGTAGTGAGTTATTCCATGAGTTTCGTTGCATTTTTCTTCATTTGGTACAACTTTCTGCATTTATCAAGGTTTTTATCGTTCCTAGCAATACATTTGCATCCCTGGAGTGATGGGCTTAGACGATATAATCAAAGAATTTGAGCTTTCATGGCGGTAGATAACAGTTTTGGAGCAATTTTCCAGGATTGTTGGACGTGGTTAGAAGGTTTTTATTCCCAACAATACACGAATCCGGCCAATTAATCCGACCAATAGTAACTGACCATTCGAACCTTGAACAGCACAGTTTGCAACAACAACTGAAATACTGCATCCGTTGATTCCGATAATAGTCACCGCAGTTGTAGTAGAAATGTCAAGTTTCGAAAGCTGCAGATCATGACTAAAACATCCAGACGATAGTTATGATATAATAAAAGACAATGTATTAGACTGTGGTTTCGGTTGTAGACTACTAGATACAAACTTTTGGTTTTGATTTGACTTCCTTCTAAAGAGGTCTGTAGTAATTTTGATGGTTGGACAACTAGGCAATTAGGAAATACTCTGTATAATGGAATTATTCAATTTGAAAGCTTTGAAACAAATGCAGGTAATCATAATCCTAACTATTTCAGATACCGAATTTGACTATGCCATTAGAAACTTATTTAGCTAGCGATGAAGACAGACAAATTAATTCCATGCACAGATTCCAAAGTACAAGTATTAACTATTGCAAAGATATGTTTAATTTCAGGTAAGGCAAAATTTCCATTTTTTTTATAATAATACGTTGCAGTTTTGTTTACTGTTCAGTGAAAAACCCACAATAAAATGTTTCTTGAATATGTCATGGATTTTCATCAAGTATAGGCCAATATCATCACCAAAAAAGATGTTGTTGCTAATGTGAAACAACGGATGAATCATATTCAAGTACCATTTCTCAAGCGTGGATTCTGATTTCAGTGGATGACATCCTACTTGCGTACGTTCCATTTGCGGACATGATCAATTTTGTCCGACTTGCGTAAACGATGAGGTCACCTCTTGAGCCAGGTAAAATACCTACTTACGTATAAACAATTATCCTCAGCATATACAGAAACATTAGATATTGAAAATGCCTAACTTGTCTAGCTTATGCCGTTAAGTCAGTTTAGCAAAAATTAAACTTTCATTCCAACACTTGTAGAAAAAAATGTGAATAATGTAAAAATAACTACTCAACTACCTTCTAATCAACCTATGTATGCATTTAAAACAATTTAACTTCCTCTCCCAACTCTCTCGACCCATAAATCCAATTCACAATGAAACGAGAAACCCAAGGGACTCTAGCTTTCTCGGATGCCCTCGTGAACAGACGTGAAGGTTGTACATTGGGCCACAGAGTGTACAGGAAACTAACACATACACATACAGACAGGTACCTGAACAAAAACACCAGCCACAATAAAAGAGAGGGGTAATTAAAATGTTGGTTGAGAGAGCATGACGGATTTGTGAACTTGAGAGTCTCCCTGAGGAACTTAATCACCTGAAAAATGCCTTCAAAGGAAATGTGTACAGCCAAAGAGAATTCGCTGTACACATATTCATTAGAAACTTCATTATAAACATTACTTATGGACCCCTAGATTAAAAATTTTTGTATTGAAAAACTAACAACCTACCNTTATATCTACCACCAGAGTAATATTTCTCACTTTTGTCCCATAAATAATTATAATCTCCTAGTTTGTATATGTTTCATCTGCTCACCAACCAATTACTGTATAATAATGTAAGTAGGTTTGTACACGATTTTACTATTATGGAAATTACCCACAAGAGGCTCAATTTACCTGTCATATTAAACCTGCACTTATTCGAAATTTATCATGTTTAGGCATATCTAACTCTGTATTGGATGAATCTTTGGAAAGCAAACATCATGTTATTTTGGAAAAAAGTATTAATTTTAAATTTTTTTGTGTACAGTGTTTCAGGTTTCTTAGATTGTGATCTGATCGTTGATTTCAGTCGTTTCAAGTATGCTTTTAAAGGGATAATATTTGGATGTTATGGAAAAGAAGGTAAGCTGGTACCTGGTATAAATAATTCTAGAAAATATCTAAATCGTCTGGAAAACAAGTGATGGAATAACCTTGTTGATTGCTACAGTAGGAGAGATAGTTTGCTTCAACTCAGGTGGATGTAATTTTTTCTTTACTCATTTAGACGAGATATCGGCGTTGCCCTACGTTTCTGGGGATATTAAATCCGGAGTGTCGAATTTATTTGAACTATTCATTCTCCACCCCCAGGCTCATACAAGCTAATGAGCCTGATGTAGTTCTTCTCTACCATCAGTGTAATACCTAGCGAAAGCTATGTATGGTAATATAAATTCTAAATTCGGGAAGAGACAGATTTCTTCAATTCAGATTATTTTTAAACGCCGTAACTGTCTCATAAAACGTTAAATTATGGCCGAGGGACCGAGAGTGTTAATATAAACACTCTTCATCGGCGTGAAAAGATGCCCAGACAGATATTATTATCACGTAGCTCGAAATGTTAATATAAGCATATCAATATCCCAGAATTGAAAGTTTTGTGAACTCATCGAAATATGTTTTTGATGACCTACGTCGTACGGGGGCAACGACAAAAAGATAACGGTTTGAGAAACGTGAGAGGCGGGGCACTCGTGATGGTGTTCCTGGATTTTGAAAGGAGAAAAAACAAAGAGTTCTGGGAGCTCTTCGCTTAAAGCAGCGGTCTGGAAGCGAATTATTTTCAAAGATCTTTTTTCTCTGCAACTGAAGACCTCCTCTTAGTGCAGGAGGCGAAATTCAAGACAGTTAATGACGTATTATTTTACTGGTGACTCAGCTATAAAACGGTAGATGTTTCAGTGGGATACGTATATATAATAATAATAGTAAAACCGTGCCGGATTTACTACATCAGAACAAGATGATATACGTCGTGGAGTTTTCAGCTCTCGGGGAAACGAATATCGTCCGAAAAGAAGAGGAAAAATGGATGAAATATCCATATTTTCTCTTTGAACACCGCAGACTCTATACAGACCACTCTGATGAGATTGTTGTTCTCATTATTGGAGTCCTTGGTGGAATAATGCCCTCTCGAATCTCAAGATTATGCCGGCTTGCCGCACTAAGGCAGTACTCTTAGCCGGACAAATGCAGAAGGCTGTCATTCTTGGATCACTGCGCTTGCTTAGGGCACATGATTCTCGGACCCAATGATCATTTACCCCATGGTGTCAGGGCTTGATCCCCCAAAGCCCCGATACATTCGGGAGGGCACGCCAGCATAGTCAACTGATGGCCACTCTCCACACTAGGGTAAGTGATCATTGGGTCCAAGAATCTTGAGAGTTGATATTGGAAAGGGCACCATTCCACCAAGAACTCCAATAATCAAAACAAACATCTTGACAGAGTGACCTGGATGGAGTATGTGGAGTTCGAAGAGAAAATTTCGATATTTCATCCGTTTTTCCTCCTCTTTTCTGACGATATTCTTTTTGCCAGGAACTGAAAACTCCACGACAAATATCGTCTTGCTCTGATGATCGAGATGAACTACATCATGCTTATTAGCTTGCATGATCCTGAGGGTGGGAAACGAATAGTTTCAATGAATTTCACACTCCTTGTTTCCCACAACGGAACGCAAGGTATCTCGTGAATACCGTAAAAGTGCCGTAGGTAGTAATGAAACACTCTTGGGGCCGTTTCATGTCGATTGATATAGTCTGAGATCCACTATTCCCACACTAGGATCCACAATGCTGGAAATTACTTTTCAACAACGTCTAGTCAGGTGAATTTTTAAATAGCTTAATATCAACAAGGCGTCTGGCCCTGATGAGGTGCCTATCATCGTACTTAAAAAATGCGCAAATGAACTCGCGGTATCCGGTTTCCTAATAGGAAATATTTTTTATGGGGATGTACAATAATGTCTGTGTAAAAATCATGAGTAATGTCGCACATTTATCATTGAAAATGAATATATTTTTTTCAGAAAAGCTAGAACTGTTGAAATGTGTCATAACGAAAGGTCTTCAGTTTGTTATTACCGATCTCGGCAGGAAAGTGAATTTCGAAAAATTTTCGGGGAGTAGAAACAACCACTTTGGTGTTATTTTGGATGGTGATTGTGTACAGATAAACCTAACACTAAATGAGGTAAACGTATTCATGGCGTAAGGAATGCAATGACATCTACCCTTAGGAAGAAACTGTTTATGGGAACCTACAAATATCAAAGCTGAACGAGGCCATTAAAGGCGATCTGTTGCAAAGCTAAGCGTCAATATCGATCGCCAACCGAGATACATCCTCTATCTTTCTATGCAGCTTTTACTGCAAGGCTAGTAGTCGAAACCAGAGCCCAAAAACAAAGCAATCGTTATCCAAGATCAGACACCGCTGTTTCAACCCGCCATAGGTCTCATGAGTTGCATTGCGGGGCTCATCTGTTCGCCTAGCACTACTGATGAGGCCTTTGACGATTCAAAACACCGTTGTCTGGTGTTTGATCATGTAGGCTTCATTTTGGGCGCTGGTTTTAACTAGTTGCCTTGCACTGAAAATTTTTTGCCAAAAAAATTATCCTATCAAATTTGTCTATTTCTAGTCATGTGTGTCGAAATAACCAATGAAACCATCATTACACTGATAACTACCCATGGATAGTTTTCACGGGTAGTTATCACTTATGTCATGACATTGCTAAGCAACCAACACAATNCCGTCTATCTCAATATATATTGTATGTTGAATTGGTTCACGATCTGGATGTCTTTTGTTGAATTATTCAGTGGCCACCCTCGTTGATCGAGCGTTGTCAACAACTAAACGCACAATCTCAATTCTCTCGAGAAAGTTGAGATTTACCATTCTGAAAATCGCAAAACTCTTATAACTCTCTTCACTGAATACTTGTGGAAAGCCTTTGAGGATACCTAACTGTCAAAATTATAACAACGAAAAAAGAGAATTTAATTTCAAAGCCTGCTATGAAAAACCGTACCTAGCTTATTGATCTAATCATGAATATGCCGTATGAAATGGAATCATGAGAACTTCTCCAAAATCTGTCACCGAGTTGAGACAAATATTTAAAAAAAGTATATTGTACTAAAAAATCAAACGATGTTGATGAAACATTTTAAACTTTTGGATTTTTGGTTGAACTAGGGACATCTATCTGTACCTGTTAAGATGATAAAACTTCGTATCTGAATATTTTATTTGTTTCTCATTTCAATGGCTACTTCACCTTTCCTTTGAAGTGTACAGTTTTTTATACAGGGTCAGTCAAAAAATCATAAATTTGGGAATTCGCCATCATATAACTAACGCACTGTATGGGATATTGGGCTGAAATTTGGTATATAAAGGTTTGATTATATGCGAGCGCTTTCGATAGCTGGCAGTGCTATCATCTTCTTGGCTCTACTGAAACTGAACGTTTCATCTTCTTGTTTGTTCTTTTATGCGGTTAGAACGCCTTAGTGCAGGTACTGCAGGTAAATTTGCCTGTATTTGGGTTACATCAGGTAATATCCTTTGTGTTGGATTTTCTCTATGTTCACTATTTCTAGGAATGTGTATTGTATTGTGTAGTATATTGAATGTTTTAGGTCTTGTTGTGTTTTGATTTGTACTTGATCCTTAATAAGAGAATTATGACTTTTAAATTTATGGATGTTTCATCCCAGATGTCCATACGGTTTCCTTTATTGACTTGTTTTATGAATTTTCTGTTCTCTGGTGGGGGAAAGTTATGTTTGTTTTGTATGGCGTGTGTTGCGAGGTTTGATTTATATGTTATTGGGTTTATGTATGCCTTTTTGTGCTCGTTGTATCTTTGGATCAGTTTTATCTTGGTTTGACCGATATAGAATTTGTTGCAGTCCGAGCATTGTATGCTGTACACTACGTTTAGGTTTTGTCTTCTTCTGTTTTCATAGCTGTTTATTTTTTGTTAGTTTCGTATTCAGCTTGTGGGTGATGTTGATGTTCAGGGGTGTGAAAATGTTTGTTAGTTTTTTGGTTTGGTGACCTACGTATGTGAATGCAGTCCATCGTTGTGTTGTTTTATCTGTTGGAGTAGTTTGATTCTTGTTCTGTATTTTTTGTTTCATTCTATTTTCTAATTTATATTTTGTCTTTTGGGTGTATCCGTTCTCAATATATCTTTGTATTCATATGTTAGATGACGCCTGGGAATACTAGGTCTTCTAATTGAAACCACAAATGTGCGGTTAGCTCTGGTTGGTGACACCGTGCATATGTGCTGTTTTCCTGTTTTTGGCAACCAATTGTTGCCCATTTTTGCACTTGGCTACACCGCGTTGATGAGGCCAATAGCCAGAAACACGTGTCCGCGGTTTGCCAATAATTTTTCTTGAGTGATCAGGTAATTTCTTACAGGTAGTCTCGATTGTGGTTACCTGTAGTATATAAATATGAATGTAAGGATGCTTGGATGTATTAATCATTTGAAAAAGCTAATGTTTTAGCGAAACATGTTATGATTATTTTCAATAAAGTTAGTGGAGATCAAATCGTTTAAGTGTAGTTTGTGAAATTGATTGATTTTTGTTCAATCTGTACACCAAATTTATTTAGATTTATTTTTCAGTGATGGCTCTGTTTCCCCAGACAACTTGTTTCTACAAGGCTTTAGTGAATAAGCCACCTGCAACACTTATTGATGAGTATGAATTGTTATTCGAGGACCCCACATATCAAGAAGGATACAGTCCTCCACATTATGTTGTGCAACGGTATGTTATTGCCTATAAACAGAAGAATAAACAGAATACTGCCACCTGACAGTACGCATCAGACAGTAATATGTCTGATAATGATGAGAGCTCCCAGCCTTTTACAGAAAGTAGTTAAGATTTATTGATGCATTTATGTAGATAAAACTTGTATAATAACGACAATATATCTTGAAACGTAACAGATTTTTATTGTTTGTCCTCAAAAAATATGGAAAAGTGGGTCTTGAAAATAATTTGAGAATTCAAAATTCCACAGACCCAAAAAGTGAGCTCTATATTCAAGATAAGGAGGGCCAGCATGTGAAAATCTGAAAGGGGGATTCAAAATCAGTTAAATTAGGAAAAAGTTGCCCATTTTTGAGATCATTATAATGACATTTTGAAATTTAAGAAAGTCAACATTTCTGTTAAAAAAAATTAAAATAAAATGACGCTAATTTTGATTTCATTAGTGTCTAGATCTTTTATCTCTTAATATTCTAGTAAAGAAAAGATTCTTCATACTGTAAATTATCAAGTCACATTTTCCAACCTGCCCTGAATCTGAAAATAGTAATTGTTAGTCTTTTTGAGGTGGCCTTGAGTAGTAAGATATTTAACTTTATTTAAAAGAAAGGCTTCTTGAGCTGTACAATCTCTTATAGAATACAGGCATTTTACCTTCACAATACCTGTGAATCTAACGAGACCATCTGGAGAACAGGCCAAGTAAGGAAACTCTGGATGAATGCGAAGCCTAGAGACAAAAACCTTATTCTTGGTAACTTTGGTGTATTCACCTAAAGCAGTTGGCTCATTCTCAATACCATACCGTATGGCTGGAACTTTAGGAACACTTGTGTACTGTAAATCATAAGTGATAGAATACGTTTTTTTTCTGATGTGTCTTATGAACTAATCCAAAAATAGATACAGTAATCCTTTTCTATTTTTCCTCAAAATAAATTTGTGAATTTCTTGATCTCATTTCCAAGTTCTGCGAATCAATAGCGCTAAGTGTCTGTAGAAAATGTTGGCAGTTTTTTTGCAAATCTGTTTTATTTTTGTTGATTTGTATGATTTATTTTTGTCGTCACATTTTCTGCAATAGAAAGAGTTATCTTAGTCTTTTAGATCGATATTTCCGCATTGCAAATGGATCCATATCACACTGAACCCATTTCACAGTTGTATCAAGATGGCCTTCATTACAATATAAACATTTCTCAGAAGTGACATCCATATTTTTTGAATATTGAGACATGAAGTTGTTTTCGAAATATGTTCAGGTTTTTTTCACTTTTCACACTGTTTCAAAACTACTGCATCAATCTTTTCATTTCGGGTACATTTTCTGGACTTGAATATCCAAAACAATCTCTTTACAAACAATAATGTATATATTATTCCCTAATTTTTCAGATACCTAACTCTGCTACATTTTTTGTTTTTTCTTCCGTCTAAGACAATGTTTTTTATTAAGCCGAAATATCTCTCTACTGGCGAATTGCTTTCTTTCTCTGCAATTAATAAGTAGAATCAACGAACCAGAAAATGAACACCACCCAATACCCAATAAATGAACAATTCAACTGATTTTATCTATATTAAGATTATTAAGGTTATTTCCAGTCTTGCCAACTGGATGAACTATAAAGATATAAAGTCGATACACAAGAACCAAAATTTCGCTACACTATTTCATATTCCGCTACAATTGTATATCTGACGCAATCAGTTCGCTCATGCGCCCTATTTAAGATTGAGTACCACAGAACTTACAGTTTGTAGTTTGGTACCGTTCAGATACCACAAAACTGAACTGTCACTTATTGTCAGAATCCTCAGAGTTGAGTCAGAATCAGGATTATGCTAATTTTCAATCGAGCAACAGTAGATGAAACCTAATTTTCTGAATTAACAGCAGTTAATTTTTGAAAGCTGTCGTCTCGACCAAATATTGCTTAACTTGAAATAATGATTTTGAAAAGTAAAAATTAATATTTATTCGTTCACGTACTATAGTCCCACTGAACTTTTGAACGATCATTCGCGACAAAGGTCTGATCCATCCTTTCAAGTTGGAATCAGACAACCAATGTTGAGAAAAAGTTTGTTTTCGAGACTTTTGTATTTTTTGAACATGTCCAGTTTTCATCAATTTCAACTGCGGTAGGTAGCTCTTTCGCTCGAGCTCCAGTCAAATGAAATATCTTCCATTTCCACTCGAGACTTTTAGTTCCAAGATATTGGAGGTTATATAGTTAATGATAGTAATGAAAATATCCAAAATTATTCTTCTTCTCTTTCATCATGTAATGGCCTCAGGTACTAAGACTATAACGTATTGACTGCATTGAATTATTCAATTTGTCAGCTGTCAGCGTCGGATGCTGTCCATTGCCTCGTCTTCTTCTATATTTTTTTCAATAATGATTGAATGAAGAAAATTCCGCTACTTTATGTTCAAAGCCGCTACGCCGCTACCGTCGAGTAAATTCCGCTACGATATTGGAATTCCGCTACTGTTGGCAATTCTGGTTATTTCCATTATTAGAAGCTGAAGAAAACGTTTGTAAATATGGCAACCGTGTGGACCATTCCATAACCAGAGAACACCTATATTTACACCTGCTTTGTGTTCTTAACCTATGTAACAGACTGACTGTCAGTGTCAGTTTGACGTTTTGAATATAGATGTTTTTTCTTGATTCGTAAATCAGAAAAATAAATGTTATTCAACATTATTAGAATTAAAATTTCACCTATACTTCTGTGCAATTCTGTGAGTTGAATTCAGTCATTCCAAAAAAGAAATATTATAATTTTGATTTCTTTTAAGCACAGATTTTATTTCTGCTAGTCTTTATATCTTGGTATTGTGCTATAAAGATAGATCGTCATTTCTGGCAGTTACAATCCAACACACAATAATGCCGTTTACCGCAGATGCGGCGGCCGCACAACAAGTACAAGAGCGTTTGAAGTCCCTTCAACAACTCGTTCATGAAATTGAGAAGAAACGCCATCAGAGTGAACAAGGTATCATATCTCTTCAGAGGTATGCTCAAGATGAAAAACCGGGACAAAGTTCACAGGTAAAAAGAACTTATGAGGAGCCTTTGATTAAATATTAACGTAAATATAAAGAGTTCAATTTCTTGGAGTTTTCTTGATGAAGACTCATTTCAAAGGCACCCTTTGTCGCTCTCAAAGACATTGAAGAATAATTTCCTATCAAATCAAGAAACCAATTGTACCTTACTATATCAGATTTGGATGAAACTTGGCACATATCTATGTGCTTTTTTATTGACTCAGAAATATAATACATTTTATTTTTTGTCAACCTATTTTTGAGATATAAGTAGCTAGTTTGAGTTTTTTAAAAACATCTAAAATCTTTTTGTGCTCATTTACTCAAATTGCAATTGCCTTGTGTCCTATTTGAGCTGGGACCTTCTAGGAGTTGAAAATATTCTTATTGATTTGTGTCCTTATACCATATAAATGTTGTGTTTTGTTGACACCCAGATCGAGTTATTCCAGACAGAAGTTATATGCTTGCTCTGCTGGATGTAATTTAACTGAGAAGCAAGAGCAAATAACTTGTGTCGGTAATAACAGATCCGGAACAAGAATAGTGCAAACAAAAAGAACCTAAGAATACTTTGAACTATTCTTTCAAAGTGGTATAGTTTTGAATTTCTCACATCGATGAATAAAGATTTGATTGATTTAACTTTTCCTTTTAGAAATTGAAATCTCTTTATAAAACAGCAATTCTACAAGGAGAACAGGAGGAAGAGGTCATAAGGAAAGCTCTTCAAAAAATCACAGAAATTCGGAATATCAAAAATGAACGAAGAATTCAGGTAAGTTTTGAATCGAAGGAAATGTTTTTACTGTAATAATTTGTGTGGAAAATATTCGTTTTAATTGGTTGCCCTGGTTTCTGAAACAATTTTAATTAGCATTATGCACCTTTGTTCACTCGTGCTCCAATCTACTTCAAAATGACTAAAAGGTTAAAATTTAAAAGGAATTAACCGAAAGAGAAATATTTTTTAGGAGGTTTTAGTTTCTGGAAAAACAAACCTTATTACATACCAGGTGAATTATAATTTTTCTCAAAAATATTTATTTATTCAACAATTTCTATTTCGTTTCCTTCAACGTAGTCCTCCTCAAATATAAAGTTTCTGGAAAAACAAACCTCATTACATACCAGGTGAATTATAATTTTTCTCAAAAATATTTATTTATTCAACAATTTCTATTTCGTTTCCTTCAACGTAGTCCTCCTCAAATATAATACACTTGTGCCAACGTTTTTTCCAATCCTCGAAGCAGTTCTAATAAGCACTTTGATATATCTTTGAGCTCTCTCAGCGATTCAGTTTTTACCTCCTTAATCGTCGCAAAAAGCTGTCCTTTCTTGGGTGTCGTCAATCTTGGGAACAGGAAAAGTTCGCAGGGGGGTAAATCTGGTGAATACGGTGGCTGAGGCATGATTACTGTGTTGTTTTTGGCCAAAAAATTACGAACAAGCAATGAAAAGTGAGCAGGTGCAATATCGTGATGTAAAAGCCATGAATTGTTTTTCCACAATACCAGACGTTTTCAAGATAATACTCCTTATTGACCGTATGTCCATATGGCAAGAACTCCTGATGCACTATGTCACGGTAAACGAACAAAACAGTGAGCAAAACATTGGCATTTGATTGAACTTGGTGTGCGTTTTTTTGGTATCCTGGGCTCTTCCATTGGAATGACTGAACTTTGGTTTCGATGTCATAACTATAGACTCATGATTCGTCACCAGTTATGACCGATTTAAGCAAATCTGGATTGCTGTTGATATCATTCAATTCCTGAGCGATGCTCATGCGACGGTTTTTTTTTTTGGTAAAAATTCAGCAAATATGAAACAAACTTTTCTGTCACGTGCTTCATGCTCAAAATTTACGAAAAAATTGCATGACATGAGCCAACCCATGTGCCGATATCCTCAGAAACTTCTCTAGTGGTGATTTGATGATTCGACAATTTTCATCACTTTCTCAACATTTTCATCTTTTCAAAATTTGATGTAAATTGTTTGATCCATTTTTTCCGATAGCAGATAATCGTCGAACACACAAAAAACACTTCTAACTTTTATGCCTCTCACCAACAAACTGAACATGCTAAACCTCGTACATCTATGAAAACTTTCACAAAAATGTTAACATGATGCATGAACTAATCTATGATTAAAGATATATTTCCTTCTCAATTGAAGGACTTTTCTAAATCTGGGATTGAAATTAATTAGCTGTATGAATGCTTTTTATATAGTGACGTTATGACAAGAACAGATGTGTCTATTTCCATGATATACAATTGTAGAATATTTGAATCATCTAATAAGAGTTTCAAAAAAAAGTGCTGAGGGAGAGTTGTTTTGTGTTTCATAGCATTCCTCTGAATGATAAAAATTAAATGAAAATAATTACTTTTTTAGAATCATGTTCTATATGATATCACTTTAATAGAATTTATGTTATATTTATTTATATAAGTCCTTAATTGTACAAAACATCCATTTTATCGAAAATTATATTGAACATACACAATTGCTAGTGTTAGTGATCATGGTTAGTGATCAAAGAATGTAAACTTTCACGGCCGGAGATAACTATGTGAAAGCTATATTTAGGCCAACAAAAACTATCAGTCAAAGTCTAAGGTCAGCTAAGGACCCCAGAGAACCTTTAGCAACACCCAGGGTCGATCTACATTGGAACTATGAGAAAAAGTATGGGTACTCGTCTCTCTGAACACAAGAGAAATTGTCCAATCGGACAAACTGACAAATCAGCTATAGTCAAAAATGCTCCCGACAAAGAAGACACTCGCATTGTTTCATTCAAAGATACCGTAATACTCGATAAAACTCAAAATCACTATCCAAGAGTATATAGAGAAGCAATAGACATTCAAAAACACAGGGATAATTTCAATACAAAAGAAGAGGCAATCAACATTAATAAAATCTGGCCACCTATCCTTTCAGGTACACAATAAATATAATATAAAACCAGAGTCAAATACCAGCATTGCAGTTAGTGCATTCGAAACAATAGGAACAACAACTCGAGCACTGTGACTGTTACCACATCGCCTTTGATAATGTCTACCGCAGTAGTAGACGAAACGTCAGACATAAAATCCTGCAGACCATGGCAAAAAACCCGGAAAATAGCTTTCACACATGGTTAGTTTGGTGTTATATTATTGTTAAAGAACTGTTTCATGTTTGCGATCCCCCTGTTTGTACCTGATTAGAAAGAAATAGCTAGTAATGATATCGTTGCGATCTACTTCTCATTTCAGTATATCAAAATGTTCAGTTGTTTAGACTGATAAATACAATTTGTTGTAATCAATACAATTACAACTATAAACATTGAATACATTGTGGAAGTGTCATTTTAAATAATGAAAAAGAAGGTGGTATTCCTTATCTTTTCGGGAGCCATAACACTGCCAACAGAACCTAGGAAAAAGTTCCTTGTAAAAAATGTAATTTAGATTCATATATAATTTTGTTTATTATAGTATTTAATTGCTGGAAAAGATACATTTCAAGGAAAATTAAACATTTTCCATGGAAGTTGTAAATAAATAATGTTCCGCAGCATGAGTTTTTATTATCAAAAGTAAGTTTCTGAAATAGTCAGTTATTCACTTTTGAGAAGCTGTATCTCCAAAATTAGATGGAAGTGCCAAGTTTTGATTTCAGATTCGTTCGTGATCAGACAACAAAAATATGGATCTAATTGAAAATTTTTCAAAAATCAATGCAAAGCAGAAAACTGAATATTCACTAATGTTTGTAGTGTATGAATTTGTATTTCCCTTTCAGTCTAGAATTGCTTCAAACAAAGAATCCATCAGGAAGGGAATATGGATGAAAATGTTATCGAGTTCAGCACAGACCTTGCCTTTGTATGTTGGAAAAATAGGTGAAAAACCACCTCCACTATGTGGAGCAGTTCCAGCAGACCCGAATTATATTGCTAGGGTATTATTTGTTATTGATCAAGTTTGAAATGAACTAACAGTTGAAATTTTAGGTTGGTGATATGGTGGCAGCTTTGGTGAAAGATTCAGGAGATGGGGAAAACTGGATTTTAGCAGAAGTGGTCAGTTATAATAATACCACCAGTAAATATGAAATTGATGACATTCTAAAAGAACAGAATCAGAAGGGAAGGCATACGCTCAGCAGACGAAGAGTAATACCATTACCATTAATGAGAGCTAATCCAGAAACCGATCCTCAGGCACTATTTCCCCAAGGAACTTTAGGTATGTTACAACTAATTCAATTTGTAAATATTATTTACATAGGTATGTCACATAGAAACTCATCTAATCTTTTAAAAAAGGAAAAATAAACTATCTGTTTTGGCATAACTAGGGACCTTTCGGTCGTGAGTCGGCCGCGCTCCCACTGCGCTAATTCACCTCTTTGGTAATATTATTTTCAAAACAATGGCTGAGAAGATAATGTTAGGCTCATGATGAGATATTTATTTATGAAATATTTCATTAAAAGCTTTGAGCTGATTATTGACACAACTTTGGAGTTCAAAGAGCATGTTACTGGCTGGTAGCCAGGCGGTTGGACGTGGGTGCTTTGTTCGCTCAGTTAATCTGCCGATGTGTCTGTTGATGGTTCAAGCCGCAGACTGAACGATCGATTTTCACTTGGTATCGTCCAACCCGTGTTAGGAATCACACGTTGAAAGGTAAGACCTCGTTAGTCCTTAGCTCGCACAAATTTCGACTTCTGAGGGTTGTCGTTCGTAGGGGTGCGATAGCTGGTTAACATATTTTTAAATACTCAAGAAAGGAGTATGCTAATCTAAAGATCCCTACTCCTCAGAAAAAAATGTGTGATTCATTAGTTTTTTCTCATGTTAGTTATTCGGACACAATTTTCGTTCCTCGTTCGTTTCCTTCCACATAATATGATGAATTGAAACTTCAAAATGGTTGCATTCATTTGCTGTTTTCGAGTTTCTTAGTGGTCCTGACCTTTTTGCATTAATAATGGGACTGAAAGTCGGATTCCGCCTGTTTTTTTAACTGCATGATCCAACACTTTTTGAGTTATTGAAAAATCTGTGTGTTCCGAAGTGCCAATATCCATGTTTTATTGCTATTGAAACTTTCTTCCTAACAGTTGAAATAATTTGTATGTTTATGGATTCAAATGATCTTCCTGTATAGTCGCAGATAATACTATCTGGTTTAATCTAGAATTCGCATTTGGGCATTCATGGCAATGCCATGAATGCTTTCTGATAGAATGTGCTCCAAAACTGCCGGTTTATCTGTTTCGCTATAGCAACCACTTTTTTTATGTTGTGGTTTCAGTGGTTTTTATGGTTCTGTTATAACCTACTGGCTACCAACCAACCACCATGTTATTTACTTATGATGCACTGTTTGGAACCTTTGGTGGAATCAGTTTTGATCTTCCTCTTTGAAGATGATTACTTGGTGATCGAAACACGTTTCGAGGTGTTAAAAATAACAATTTGGTGTTGGGAAAAAACTCCAGTAATAACCATGTTATTTGCATACGACACTACCATTTCATGGCATAGTAAAACTGTTGAAGATCTTAATAATAAGATAATCAGAGACATTAATGTAATCAAGTCCTGGTGCGACTCGAATCTTCTCTCTCTTAATATAAAAAAACAAATATAGTAACTTTCAAATGTACTCTAGAAGATATGCCTGTAGAAAATGAGAAGATTGAAATTAAAGATTGCACAACATTTTTGGGCCTTTATATTGACAGTAAATTGAAGTTTGAAGCACACATCAACCAATTGAAGAATAAAACCTTCTCAGGGTGCTATGCAATGAGAATTATTTCAAGGGAACTTGGTACTGCCACGGCTATGAACGCATATTATGCAATAATTGAATTTCAACTAAGATATGCCATTCCTTTCTGGGGGGTATGTAACTCTAGTCTGCTAGATTCAGTACTTATACTGCAAAAGAGAGCCATTATATATGTGTTCAAACTAGGACCGCACAATTCATGTAGGCAGTTATTTGCAAAGAAAAATATATTGACAGTTGTGGCTCTCTTTGTAATAGAAACTGCGTGTCTTATACACAAACATAGGTCAAAATTTTAATATATTTCTTCGTGTCATAGCACTCGCCTAAAATCTAAAAATAATTTTAAATTACCATTGCCTTCTTCATCCCTAGTAAAGGACTCCATTTTCTATAACGGTGTTAAAATGTATAACCACTTACCGTCTCATTTTAGAAATAGCCACGATAGTATTGACAGCTTTAGAAAATACACAAAAAAACTTCTCTCGAGCAGATCCTATTATAGTTTGCAAGAATTTTACAATGATAACTTCCAGTGAAATTGTGAACTGTTATCTGTAATTTATTGCGGATGGCTCGACTGGGCACTGGAGGTAAGTTCACTCGAAGGATTACTGCTAGCGAATGATGTACTTTGGCCTTGTCTCGCATTTTCAAAGGATAAGCTCCACCCACTTCCCCCTCTACAACCCCACCGTCAGTTGTGCACTGTGTGGGGGTTGTGGTGAGGATGGAGTGGGAGAGAACGATAACAATAATTTACTATATTCAATTGGTATGAATTTTCCAATTATTGTTGAACATTGAAAAAAAGGTAATATATATTTTCAATACTCAATTAGTCAATTGCTCTTCTAATAATTTGATGAGTAGATCTAATTTTCCATTGCCGACATTGCTTTCATCTTTCAACACTTCGAAAATAATTCTGAAATTCTGATTGGGGCATGTTTGATAAAACTCAATGTAATGTCTTGGTGGTATTAGGTATTATGAACCTTTTATCATCCTTACGTGATGGAGCAACTTTATTGCACATCAATGTATATACTTCATGTGAATCACTTCGAAATATATTTATATTTCGCAATATTGTATCACCTGTTTCAACAATCTTTATGTAATCATCAACTGATATTTGATTTCTTATAACGGATTTTTTATACCTTTTGCCTTCTTTATTTCATCTGATACACTTTGAACTTGATAAGCTTTGGCACCTGTGCCGTGGAAACTAATGATAGGATCATTCGGCAGTTCATCCTTCATCTTTCCAAGCATCGACTTCCTTACTGGCACATTGAATTTATTATCCATCACATAGCTGGAAGTGTCAAATTTATCAATGTTCTCAGTCATGAAATCATAGAAATTGCCAGTCATTATTTTCAATATGAAAGAATCCGTATCGGTATATAGAAGAGAAGCTTGGGATTCGTAATGCTTTTTGATGACGTCATAAGAAAAGTCTTAGATTAAGGTTCGTTTACACCTGCGAGAAAAGTTGCGACATTAGATGCGCAAATGGTGTTGCATAGTTTAAACACACAGATGCAAGTTTTGCTGACAGTTGGCTGCGAGTTATCGTGCGAGCTCTCGCGCGAAATCTCGCGCGAGCCAGTGTCAGTGTTTGTTGCGACAGTTTTTGCGACATTTGCTATAAATCCGTTTACATGTGACAGCATTCAGTGCTGTCCGCGGTCAGTAGCTGTTTGAACATGCCACGAAGCAGACGCGTAAAAACTGCTGCTGCGGTTGTTTTAGTAGATTATTGGTTTAGAGAAAGACAGAAAAAAAGGAATAGGAGTGTCTGGGTTACAAAATGGATTGAAAGAAGGCGAGATTTGGGAGCTTTTGCAACATTAGTTAATGAGTTACAAATAGAAGATTCACATGTCTGCTGTAGAGCTAGAGGAATTACTATCTCTTGTTGGGGCAAAAATTCAAAAAAAGGACACCATTTTAAGGGAATCGATATCAGCAAGTCACCGGCTGATAGTTACTCTGCGCTTTCTTGCCTCTGGTAAGTATAATGGCATGAATTTCTGACTGTAATTCTACATGATATTTGTTTTAGGTGACTTGTATCATTCTTTGATGTATCTATTCAGAATCGCAGTATGCACCATAAGTAAATTTATACCGGAAGTGT
>NW_019293693.1:22980-33096 GCF_000500325.1 Leptinotarsa decemlineata
ATCCTTACGTTGCATAATTATCTAATGCAAGGAAAAGAGTCCGTTAAGAGGTATGCCCCCCTAGGAACATTTGACATGGAAGACAATGGTATCGTGACTGATGGATCCTGGCGTTCAGAAGGAGGTGTTCCTGATGGGAACTTACTTCCTCTACAGGCAACAAAAAGCAGAAACCACCCAAAGGCTGCAGATCTAGTTCGTACAGAGTTCACAGAGTATTTTTCATCTTCCCTAGGACAGGTTCACTGGCAATATAGGCATATTTAGATGTTTTACATGATTGGACCAAAAGTGATCCCAAATGTATTTTTTGTAAACAATGAAACTCTTTTGGCCCAGTTAATTGGTCAAAAAGTTCAAATACATTAGTATTAGATGTTACGGCTATTTTTCAATTAGTAAGTTGTTGACAATCTTCTAAACAAATTAAAAAATAATGAAAACAAACATGTCATTGTAGAAAAAAATTAATAGTACAATTACAATAACATAACCTCACTTGAAAAATAAAATAAATATAAGCAATTATAAGTTATCAAAAAACGTCTTATAATACTGAGGCATGACAGCGACAGATTTTTTAGTCTTAGCAAAAAGAGCCAACAAACCTTTCTTTTTTTTTCTCACTTATTCCTACCTTCTTCTTGTAAGCCCTTTTCAAAGGTCCAAATGTACCCTGTTCAGGAATTGAAGAAACACGCTTGACACCACGCTGTTTCTGCTGCAAAACATCTATGCACATGAATTCCGATTGCGCATACGACGTTTTAACTAGAAGATGTCCAGGGTTTGCCTTGGTTACCTTAACAACGCTCACATCAGCAATGCGAATTGTTTCATTATTCTCGTTTTTAAAAATTTCCTTCATTCCCATGTCCTTTGACAATTCTTTGAAATCGAAAAAAATCTTCAAAACCCATTTCATGGACAATATACGGCTTACCATTCTTTTTAGCTTGCCTGACCAAGCTTAAATACTGCTCTGGTACGTAGATGGGAGCTCTTTTTTTAAACTGCCTGATTGACCGTTCAATTACAGAATGAATGTGATCCCCTTCATTTTGCGTGTGCCCGGCTACAAGAAATTTGTGCGTGATGGAATTTATATTTTCGAAAACTGAAACAGCATTGATATACAAAGCAAAAATATACCGATTTTTGTTTCGCCCCACACAATTATCTGAGTAGAAAATAATATCTATTTTTCCAGTCGCTTTTTCGTTACAAGTTTGCAAATAGGACCAAACGCAGGAACCTATTTCAATGGCCCCCCTGTTTGCAAGACCTTCATGCCACATGTAGCAGAAAGCGTCAGTCGTTTTCAATTCATAAATTGATAGATTGTAAACGTTCAATTTTGATACATAATAAAATGAAGAGGAATCACCTTGCGGGCATGGAAGAGCTGCTTGTAAATCGTATACTGCCACGACAGCATTGGGTGATTCCTTGTCAGTTGACTTCTCAATTCTTGCTAGATCTTTCTCTTGTATGTGTTTGCTATAGTCTTCCAGCAGGTTTTGTTTCTCTTCTTCTGTGCAATTTCGAAAACCTTCACAATAGTCACAAGCGTCTTTTTTGGGAACGAAAAAGGGGATATTAAACTCCTCCTTGAAAATCTTATAATACATCAGGTAATTGACATGTGGTTTCTTCACTTCTTCACATAACTCCACATAATCTCGATGAAGGTCTCTCACAGTTTTCCCTCCTTCTATATATTCCATCTTTGATTCAGACCGGCAGTAATGACTTTCCATTCGGGNCCTTCATTTCCTGAAAAAAGTACCAATATTTGCTTACTGGGGTGAAGATTAAACTAATCCTAAAATTATGAGATTTGTTAATTTTTAATTTGGGGACTCCTAGGTAGGTGCATTTATATCATTACAACATTGGAATCCCATTTCTAAAAGAAAAAGAAAAAAAAAGATGGAATAAAAAATTGAAAAAAAATACAGCAGAGTCGCGCTAATCCGAAAATCCGATTAATACGAACACTATTTACTTGTGGAGAGAAAAAAAAATGCGTCTAAACCTAATGAAATTTTGTTTCAAACAGTTCAAAAAAGCAATTTTCAATGTTAAAGGACGAAAAGAAAAGATGTTTTATCGTGGATTATTGTTGTGAAAATAAGGAAAGTAAAAAAAATACGGCTACAAAATACAAAGAACTGTACGGAACGTTAAAGAGTTAAACTTAATTACGTAAATTACAACTATTATGTAGTGTATAAATTTAAGTAATCTTAACGTGTTTAGTGAGAAAATTCGTTAGTCACAAGTAAAATACGGGTCTAGTATTTATAAAAAGAAAAAAAATTATACGTTAGTTTCATGTTAGTTAGTACACTAAAATGGCAAAAATTCGAAAAGAAATTATTGTTTGTCCTTGAAAATACGAATTCATTTGAGATGTAAACATAGTAAAATTTTATAGCTGAAAATACGGAACAATAGAACATAGAATGAAACCAAAGAAAAAACAGTTCTCAGTAGCTTACAAAAGTTGCTAATCTGGATTCATTCAGAGAGGAGAAAAAAAAAACTACGTTACTGACTCATTCTCGAGTACAGTCAATATTACAGAATCATGTTTTCATTGAGTTATTGCCCGATGTTCACGTATTGTCGGTTAATGCAAAATTTTCGTAATTATGAACAGGGTTTCATTCCAATTTGTTCGAGACTCTAATATAATAATTTTTAAAAGATTATCTATAACTTTTATGCAAGACTGTCACATTTTGAATTACAATTAGATAACGACCTGAAATATTTTGTTCAAAACTATAACAACACTGGACTTAAGTGTTTATCTTAAAATTGAATAACATTCGTTTATGAAAGAGTGTAATAAGTCAAAATGTAATACTATTGCACAAAAAATAGTAGTTAGCAGACTGCTTACCTTTTTCGGGAAGACAGTTATATTTTGGTTTGTAATAGTTTTGCTCAGAAAAGTGCGATGAAACTCTTTTCTTCACTGTCCACTTTTTGAGATATAATAGTCTTTCACAAAACAAACGAACTTTCTGAAGCGACTTCACAATATGCTAACTGACATGTAATGGTCTTTCTCAAAACTTGTCAAAAGGGAGGGGAGATGTCATAGTTTTAAGCAGAGCGCCCTGGCGGTTTGAATAAAAGTACAAGTTAGAACCGTGTTCCACATAATTTCTCAAATTTTTGAAATTTATTTCCTTTTACCAACAAATTCATTTCCTAATCCAGTCAATCCAAACGGAATGCATCACCTCCACATTTTAGATATCATGTAAGAAAAGATTTACATACGGTATTCTGAAATCGATGACCTGACCTTACCCCAATTTTTTCTATGAAATAATTTCGAAAACGAGGCCTACTGAATAGAACCTGCGAACAAATATGCATGTTGGAACTTGAAACATAGAATAACACGAGAAATGCCGGCGATTGAGAAAATTATTATTCAGTGAAAAGAAAACAAAAAATATGTCCAGTGAAGTAGAAATTTGAGACATCATTGTTCAAGTATTACATATGAATATCGATTTTTAACATTGTTTATTTCGAGCATTGCTAGTATCATACGAATATTTCTTTAAACTACCTAACATTCTGATTTCGTCAAAATTGAACTGATGTTTTTGTTCCTTCACGTACTTCATATAATGGGTGCGTGAATCACACATACGTTACCTATCGTTATAAAACGTTCTTCGATTGAGAAAATGCGTGCTTATCCTCTGGAATAAAATGAATTATATCTACCACCAGAGTAATATTTCTCACTTTTGTCCCATAAATAATTATAATCTCCTAGTTTGTATATGTTTCATCTACTCACCAACCAATTACTGTATAATAATGTAAGTAGGTTTGTACACGATTTTACTATTATGGAAATTACCCACAAGAGGCTCAATTTACCTGTCATATTAAACCTGCACTTATTCGAAATTTATCATGTTTAGGCATATCCAACTCTGTATTGGATGAATCTTTGGAAAGCAAACATCATGTTATTTTGGAAAAAAGTATTAATTTTAAATTTTTTTGTGTACAGTGTTTCAGGTTTCTTAGATTGTGATCTGATCGTTGATTTCAGTCGTTTCAAGTATGCTTTTAAAGGGATTATATTTGGATGTTATGGAAAAGAAGGTAAGCTGGTACCTGGTATAAATAATTCTAGAAAATATCTAAATCGTCTGGAAAACATGTGATTGAACAACCTTGTTGTTTGCTACAGTGGGAGAAATAGTTTGCTTCAACTCAGGCGGATGTAATTTTTTCTTTACTCGTTTAGACGAGATACCGGCGTTGCCCTACGTTTCTGGGAATATTGAATCCGGAGTGTCGAAGTTATTTGAACTATTCATTCTCCATCCCCAGGCTCATACAAGCTAATGAGTCTGATGTAGTTCTTCTCTACCATCAGAGTTATACCTGGCGAAAGCTATGTATGGTAATATAAATTCTGAATTCAGGAAGAGACAGATTTCTTCAATTCAGATTATTTTTAAACGCCGTAACTGTCTCTCATAAAACGTTAAATTATGGCCGAGGGACCGAGAGTGTTAATATAAACACAATTCATCGGCGTGAAAAGATGCCCAGACAGATATAATTATCACGTAGCTCGAAATGTTAATATGGGCATATCAATATCCCAGAATTAAAAGTTTTGTGAACTTATCTAAATATGTTCTTGATGACCTACGACGTACGGGGGCAACGATGAAAAGATAACAGTTTGAAAAAACGCGAGAGGCGAGGTACTCGTGATGGTCTTCCTGGCTTTTGAAAGGAGAAAAGACAGAGAGTTCTGCACAGACTACAGAAACAAGTTGTTTACAATCAGTATTATGTGGAGTTCTGGGAGCTCTTCGCTTAAGGCAGCAGTCTGGAAGTGTCTGCGATTTTTTTTAAGATCTCTTCTCTCTGCAACTAAAGACCTCCTCCTAGTGCAGGAGGCGGAATTCAAGCCTCTTTCGGACTTGCCTGACATCCAAAATTTGATGTGGAGAAATTCGCATCTGGTGACAGCAGCTGCAAAATTTTATTTAAATAAAACAAACACGGCAATAGTGAAAGGGTTACCAAGGGTTGATAGACAGTTAATGACGTATTATATTACTGGTGACTCAGCTAAAATCATAGATGTTTCAGTGGTATACGTATATATAATAATAATAGTAAAGCCGTGCCCGATTTACTACAGTGTTGACAGCGGTGGGAAAAAATTCGAATTGATATCTATTTATATTTTTACATAGAGAAGGAATTCGCAGAGAAGCAAAAAAACTTTTCTAGGAAGTTACTAGGTGTAAAGAATCGGTAGCAAATTCATATGAGGTGAGATTGGTTGAAAATACTGAGATTAGTCGAACAAATAGTTTGGAAAATACGTAGGAAATTTTTCACTAGCGTATGAAAAAAATTGGAGTAAACATTGGAGAGCTACAGTGAGCGACGATGAAATTTTTGGAAGCGCTCACATTATTTTAGGAAGAGATTTCCTACGAGGAAGCTTGGCACGTATTGATTACGGGAGACACATGGGTTTACACTTGGGAAACTATTTTATGACATTTCTCACTAGAGGAGCAAGAACAGGAATATCGTTTCCATAACGGATGAGTTAATGAGGTAACACGAACTTACTTTGGAAATGATCGAGCTCCAACATCTATGACAAGACACGACGACACGAAGAAGAGATACACCACGAGAAAAAACAAATCGAATAGTTAAAGAGGAAACAAACCGTCTAGAAGACAGGAGAGACAGCCGAAGACAGAAAAAAGGGAATGGAAAAATAGGATTACAGAAGTGGAGAGATTTCATCTAGAGGATAGAAAGAATCGGCGCACAAGAGGAAGCCAGCAAAAAGGGGATAACACTTCAAAGAGAGAGAAAGTTCAAAAGGCACAGAAATTAGATGTCCTGAAAGAAAGGAAAATTAAAGACACACCACAGAGTAGAGAAACTTTAGATGCGAAGGAGGATCTGAATGCCACATCGAATGACCAAGAAGATTTAGCCCTAGAGTCGAGAAAAATAATGTCCAACAAGGAAAACAACAGACCATGGGAGAACAAATGGACGGAGCGAAAGAGAAGAAACCAATTGCTACTAAAGAAGAGGAGAAGTTGAAGAAGGAAAAACCGAAGAAAAAGGTGAAGTTAGAAAAATCAGTAGATGACCAGAGCCAGTTCGAGAACACACCCCACAAGGAAACCTCAAGGTCAAAAGACAGTACTTCAAAGCCAAGATGAAAGACAGACAGCTTGATAGAAAAGAGAATGTACCCCAATACGAAGAAGGCGAAAAAAATCAGGAATGACAAATCCTATAGTAACACGAAGGAGCACACGTTTAGAGTAGGAGATGAAGTATTGATACAGACAATGATGGAATTGCCGGAAGATTGGTTAGGACCATATAGAATCTTGGAATTGGTCATGCCCGTCACGTGCCGAGTGAGGAAATGTGGAGGAACGGAGCAACATAAAGTACATGTAGACAGGATGGAGGAATCAATTTGGAGATTCAAGGAAGAAGCGGATAAGGACCGAAAGAAAACTCTCAAAAATTGTAAACAAAAGTATACCACAGGTGATTCAGAATCAGAAGTGAGTAATGGAACGGAAAATGAAAAGGAAATGGAGGAAGATAACCAGAAGAAGCGTAGAAATAAACCTATCTGGACACCGGCCTTGTGGCCGGAGTATGTTCCGATCCCGTTTGAGGGAAATATAGAGGAAAGTAGTGAGGATGAAATGGAGGAGCCGAAGGAACAAGATATAGAGGACGCACCGGTATTACGCTGATTTACGAGAGCCAGGCGTCGACCAGGCCGATACAATCCCTGAGAAAATAAATGAAATGGCAATGCGCTCTGCGGGGGGGGGGGCGTAGAATACTCCGCCCGGTTAGGTGTTCGACCGGAGAGATTAGAAATCTCCCTAAAAAAACACCCCTCTTCGCGCCCTGTCCGTCACAAGTTCCATTACTTCACTGGTCTCGATCAGGACGTCCGAGTAGGATTCATCCCGCTCCTCACCACTCCCCTCGAAGGAGTGAGTGATCCACCTTCGATCGTTCAGGGACGATATATTACAAGAAATCCGAGGATACCTATTTGAACTGTAAAATCTCCATTTGTCCTCGGGTTTCGTTTGGTTTAATCCATTTACGTTTATAGGGATACATATATGAACTGTCCCAAGTTGTTAGTGCTCTAGTTGATACGGATGCATGACCAGAAAATATTTTTATTCACAATTATGAGCGTCACCCTATGCTCGATAACTCTCCGAAAGTAAGTCGTTGTCAGACTCACGGGACAGTGTCTCCTCAACCGTCGGTTTTTGATCCAATCTGGATTGGATCTCGACTGAGCTTATAGACTCCACGATATTTTTTCAAGTGGAGTTTGATGTAGCTTGACGCTACTCTTAGGAATTTTCAAGAGGATATTTTAGCAATAATTTCTTTGAGATAGAAACATTAAAGAGTAACCAGCGAGTATGTTTTACCTAGAAGTTAGAATCCAAAGAAGGATATGGTAGAAGGGCATCTTACCGGCCGCAACGGGTACCGAGGCAAGGAAAAGTTTTGGAATAAGTTGTATTTGGTAGCTGCCTATCAGCATCCAAGTCCGCCTGAATGAAAGGTTAGGGGATATGTGTTCATGATTTGTTCTGGAAAAAGGTTTTTTTTCGAAGTTGGCATTTTTTTAAACTGTTTTACAAGTAACGTGCCTTCGCTAAGATAATAATAAGGAGTATTGGTTGACATGAGTCATATCAACACTGAAAACAAATTTGATATCTGACTGTGTTACCTTTTTCTATGTGTATTTTTTTGTATGATTTTGATATTGTAGAACATTTGTTTTGTCCTATGTTTTGTTTGGGTATGCTTTTTTTGCAGAATATTTAGCCGAGATAACTCTGCTACAAGTCATTTAACTTGTACCAGTTTTGTGAAGTGTAGAAACTGTCACGGAAGGAGCCTTAGCTTGTAAGGGCAAACCACCCCCAGTAGGAAGAAAGAAGCAGTGAGATAGCCACATCTAAGGTCAGCACCATCATTTTGGGAGTAACGTTACTCATGTCCGGCTTCATCACCCAGGTGAAGCCTTTAATAGCCGGCGATTGTGACTACGATGCAACAGAGATAGCCGCGGTGTCTTTTCGCGATGTTATGAAGTGTCCGGAACCACAGACAACTTATAAAAGTTATGAAAGTGAACTCAGCACAGTTAAAATAGGCTGGAAGGACGAAATCGCTTTGCAACAAGCGAGGATTTGTTTGATCGAGATCAAATACCAAAGGGAGTCCATTTGTATCAGGCGCTAGGGTGTGGCTTAGTGATACTATCCAGTCTATGACCACCTCAATGATAGGGGTCTTCCACCAAACCAGTTGTAGAACGAATCGAGCCTATAAGTCATGGCTCAACCCCAACAGAGTGTTGATGAATTTCAACGTCATCTAGTTCTACAAAACTGTTTCCCTATCCTACATAGACAGTCTAAATGATTTTTTCAGTTTGTTTCAAGGGCCGATTTCTGCCCTTAAATATATTTCTAGACTAGGATAGTCGCAAAGTGCGTGACCTAAGCAAACTTACGCTTTTTTTGCATTTCAATTATTATTGTGTATTGTGACACTTAACGACATCTAGTGGCGAATAGTGGTCCTATATACTATCTTTTTCAGCTACCCCGCTAGGTGGCATTAGGCGTAATTTAATATTTGGAATTACCGCGTTGGTTCGAGAAAGTTCTGGTTCTAGCTAGTGTATTTCGATCACCTCGAGATGACAGTAATATTTGCAGATAAAAAGGCTAGCGGCGCAACTGTGAGTTAGTCTGCGTAGGAAAGGCGAAGGAAGCGAAACTGTCTATTGTGAAATAAAGTAACACCTGTCAATAAAAGTATTTTGATTTGACTTGACTTTTGACTTGTTTTTTTGTGTGATTTGTTAGTATGGAAAAGAAGCGAAAAATCGACAGTGAATGCAGAGCGTTTCAAGATAAATGGAACTTTCAGTATTTTGTGATTGGGTCCAGTAATAAGGCGCTATGTTTAATTTGTAATGGAACCATAGCTGTTCTCAAAGACTATAACAATAAACGACACTATGAATCGAAACATCTTCCAAGTTACTCCAGGTATACAGGAAGTTTGCGGATGGAAAAATTTGAAGCTTTGAAATGCGGACTCAAATCGCAGCAATCTTTGTTTAACCAAAGCGAATACTGAACAAGAGTCTGCAACTCGCATCAACTTTCGTATGGCTCTTGAAATCAGAAAACGTGGCAAACCATTCACCGATGAAGAAATGATAAAAGAACGCTTGATTGCAGTAGCCGAAGAAATATGCATCGAACAGGTAAATTTATTTAAAAGTGTCAGTTTGTCAGCAAACACCGTGGCTCGGAGGGTGCCAGACATCGCAGAAAATATATCATCTCAACTGTCTGACAAAAATGGACATCATGAGTAGTTTTGGATGAGTCAACGGATGTGTCAGATACTGCTCAGGTATTCATTATTATTCGCGGAGTAGATAAAGGCTATAGAGTGTATGAAGAACTTCTTGATATTGATAGTATTCACGGCACGAACCCGATGGTTCCGATCAATTGAGCCATATTTTGTTACCTATTCTGATAGAATAGTTATTTCAAGTAAACTGACTGGAATAATTGTTTTCAAAACTCACGTTTTAAATACATGTTCGTTATGTTATAAACCGTCACCGTCACATAAATTACATACATAATTGAATACACCAAATGAAAAACAATAATGAAGAACGAACAACACCGTTTTGAAATGCAGCTCTTAAAAAAACATTTGTTGAATTGAGTCTCTAAATTAACTTTCGAGTTAGTGGGCGTTGAAAATATGCATAAGATTAACGTTTTCGTGCATATTGACATTTTTAAGTTCTCAGAAAAAGTTATTTATGAGACATTATTTTGTGGCAATTATCAATTTGACAAAATATAATAAACTATGACAATCGTATATGTACACAAAATGTAATTTTAGTACCTTTCAATTTTCATGAACAAAAAAATTATTGTATTTGTATATTCTAATAAATGAGAT
>NW_019293694.1:0-33201 GCF_000500325.1 Leptinotarsa decemlineata
ATATAAAAATATCATTTCTGGTACATTTGTATATAGATTTTATGCGTTTCAACATTTAATTTCCAACTTCACATGAATACCTGCACAGTCATCCACATACATAGGTAAAAAAACCTAATATCTAACCTACCTGAAAATTCATATAACACTGGTATCCTTGACCCCTGTCATTCTGACCATAAAAAAGGGCAATTTGTTATCATCAGTGGGGCTTCAGAAATATGAACAGAAACGTGTTACCAAAAAAGCCCTAAAAAGTTTAAAAAATTGGAGTTTTCTAGACACTAAACAGTTTGGTTGTGAGTTATATTCCTCAGATATTCTCAAAAGTATTCTTGTAAAATCAAAATATCACTTCCTCTAAGGAAGTATGTACTCACAGAAAATAACTTTGAATTAACATGGTTTGATGATAGGTACACTTGGCTGCAAAATTCGCAGCAGATGTGTCACGAAATCCATACTATATGGTAACATTCAGGGCCAGTTAAAAACGAAAAAAAAAAGCAAATGAAAAGTTGAAATTTCAATAGTACCTCCAAATCTTCCTGGAACCCTATAAATGTAATTAAACTAGTAGAGGTAACAGGACAATGCTTGAACGATTTTTTTGCAGTCTAGCTTAAAATACCATTCGAGTTCTTCCTGATCTCTCAATAAAAACATACTACCATTTTTTTATTAAGCCTACTTGTCCTAAAAAATTAGTTGATGCGATGATGTCACTTAAAAACAGTACTCAACTTTTAGATAGATATACTTTTCTGAAGTTAACAAGTTACACAGTTGTAAAGCTCGGGTCAAGGAATACATTTCTACAAAATAGAAAATAATTGAAAGAAAAAGAAAATACAGCCATCAAAACTGTTCCTACTGATATCACACAGCATGAAGCTACAAGATGAAAAGCAGGTAATTTTATGCTCCGTTGATAAGGAGTATAATCAAAGTAATGTCATGAAAAAATGGTGAAAATGGATTCTTGAAACTCTTAGACTATTTTTACAGAACCTTATAGACGTAAAATCTATGTAATACCAGGTGTTCTGAGAAATATTGTGAATAAATATTATTATATGGTCTTTATTTTACACTAACCAGTTTTTGAACAGATACTAAATTTTCCAAGAAGTGTTATTTGGTATAAATTTCCATGAATTTCATTATTGAAAAGCGAGTTCTTACCTACTCAGAGAAATAGACAGTTTTCATTTGGTCATTTTATGCATAGCATACGATACATTTATTACAAATCAACAGTTATGATTAGTAATGCTAGTGCTCTTCATTTATTAGAACATCATAAATGGAATTATAAAGTATACTGGGGCGCAAAAATTCAATTTCTACTATTGCTATCTCGGCAAAGGTAGAAGATTAGACAAAAAATGTATTCTTTAAAATGCAATGGAATTATGTTGTGAAATTTAGACTATTGTGAGCGGTCCTCAAAAAAATCGTAAAACATTGAAATCATTTGATTTTGATTTAAAACTTTTCAGTCGATACATCAAGAAGAGTACTTCGACCACGCCACTGAAGACGACTGCCGCAGTTGAAACGTTTGTATATTAAAAACCAACCAAAAGCTATCATTTCATATTTGAAAATAAATTTTCAATTTAAATAACTATTCTTTAAGCGTTTTTCAATATTTTCCCGTACTGTACTTTTCTGTATATTTATGAATTAAGCAATACTTATTACGATGACTTCAATTTTTTGACAAACTAATGATACTATAGTTTTTAAGGAGTGAATGTTTTGATCGATCGTGGAGAGTGAAAGGTGACCTGACTAAAACAATCTATGAAAATGATTAGATTACTTTTAATGCCACCGACATTGAATGTATAACCATAACCACAGTGATGACGACTTGAATTTCATTAGAGATAAACATAAACTTCAATGTAGGAATAGCAATCACAAAACATCATGAATTTTCGATATTTGAAAAAAAAGCTATAGAACTTTTTAGAATCACAACCAACCTAACACGGGTTGGACGATAGCAGGTGAAAATCTATCGTTCAGGCTGCGGCTTGAACCAACGACTTACACATCGGCCGATTGAGAGATTGAACAAAGCACCCTGTATTTATTTTTTCATGTAATTCAATGTTCATATGAAAGTAGTCGTTTGTTTCAAGGGGACTTTTCTCTCAGTTTGTGGCTGAAAGTTGCTTGTTTGCATGATGTATACATCTTTGTAGAGTTTATTTTAAAATTAACTTCTTTCTTCTTGTCTTTGAAAGGTTCTCAAATTTTTCTATAAAGATGGAGAAGTGGAAAGCCAAAACTTCTCATTCCCAAAAAAATTTTCTGATTTTTAAAAACAAGTTCTCCATTGTATTACTGTTTTTGGTACAACAACTTTAAATTATTATGTTGACTCAGAAATTCCTTTTGCGAGAAATTAGCTTTTAAAATGCAGTTGATCAATTGCCCTCATCACCTATATGATACCTTTAACCATCCTTTTCCAAAACTGGCCTACATTGAAATGTTTGGCATGTGAGAACTTAGGACATCAAAAGTTGAAATTTACATGTATTCTAGAAATTTTTTTACCATAAAATTCTGTTCATATCATAGTTAAAAGTTTATAGGTACATTAAAATTTTTCATTCAAGCAATGTTTTTTTAAACAATTCTTTTGAAAAATGTTAACATTATTTTCAAAGAAAAAATCTGAAATATCTAACAAATGAAACACTTAATAGGAATTCATCATATACTTAGAATTTAGAGATTCAATGTACATTGTATATGTAGTCAATATGGTATCAATACAAATATTGGTGCTTCACTAGTATGGAAATCGATAACATATGTTACCTTGATTCTAAGATTATTAGGGTAGACTGATCTACAATTTCTCCTTGGCCACAACTTATTATAGGTGCCTATCAATTGTCTAAATGATATCTCAAACAAGTTGATGAAATATCATTGCATAGATTTTTCCATTCAAAGCCATTACTTGGATTTACACAGCTGATATAAATATTCAAAATGAAGTAAACAGAAACGCTGATACAGAACAGAAATATATCAACAACACGTGTATAATACACCATTATTAATACAGAACATTTGTTCAATTTGAAAAAATAAAGATTGAGAGTTACATATACAGGACCAGCAGATTTATTTTACAGATAAAACTCATTTGAGGCAAAACAAAACTGTTCACCAGACAGAAAAAGTAGCCAAGGAGGACATTAATATTGTCTATAAAACACATACATCACAATTTTTCTATTACAAACCTATGTACATCAAATGAAGGCCCTGTTGAACCGGATAAAATAAATAATAAATTGGACATAATGCATCAAGTATGAATAATTTCGAACTGTACTAAAATGCACTATAATGTCAAACAAGCAATAAAATGAAATCAGTCACCTATATAGAGCTTAAGCTCACTTTTTATTCAGCCATGGATGTTTTAAGCAGTCGGAAGCAGTAGCACGTCTATCGGGATCAAAATCTAGCATGGGTCTCAGAAACGTGGCAAAATCTATAGCATCTTCTCTTGCCCAATCATACTTTTCTGTGAGCACCTCCTCTAGACCCCAAGGCTTCAAGCCAGTAATATGACGTAGTTCGTTCTTCTTATTGAAAAACAGTTTAGAGTTTTTACCACTTTGGGCAATTTTCCTTGGTATATTTCCCAGTAGCTCAATAATGTGGGCTAGGTGGTCCTCATCTCGACAATAATCCTCACCAGAATGAGGTTCGAATAGGTAATCTCCAGTAGCTAGCTCGAACGCCATGCACGCAGTACTCCAAATGTCAGCAGATGTATTGTACCCAGCACCCAGCAGTACTTCCAGAGATCTGTACTGCCTAGTTTGAATATCTTCTGTGAAATGTTTGTCCACCCAGCACGCATTGCCTAAATCAGCAATTTTTACGTCAAAATCACATTCAACAAAGGCAGGATCAAGATCTAATTTTTTGCTCTCGCTTCTAGAGTTCAAAGGGGAATCATCTTCACACATATGCATGATTGGCTCATCTCCTGCTTGCTCACATATAGGAGCTTCTCCAGCTCCTAGTTCTTCAACACAACCATTGGATAGTTTCTCTTCTAATTCTGGTGTGGTTTCCGGGCTCGGTGAAGTACCATTACAATCTGTATCACCATTGACATTCAAGTCATTTACATCACCATTTTCTTTAACTTTTTTTTGTTCCTCAAGTTCAATAATCTGTTCCATTTGTCGTTTTAGTAATTCATTTTGTCGTTTTGCTTTTTTCTTTAGCTTTTTCTTTTTATTTTTGCTCATTTTTACTTGCTGAGCTTCTGTTATAGGAGCAGTACTAACAAGAGAAGTGGGCAATTTCAAACCTAGCTGGTGCATCTCTGCTGCTTCACAGGCTAATCGACGGATAGCTTCTTCAGTAACACAAATCAAAACATTTTCTGGTTTGATATCGGTGTGTATAATTTTGCATTTAGTGTGTAAGTAATCTAGACCTTCCAACACTTGCCTCATTATTGTACGAACATTAGCCAAAGGAATCCCTCTATAATTTGATTTAATAATCAATTTCAACAGATGGTGGCCAAGGACTTCAAACACCATGCAGACATGGACACCATTTATCCCACTTATTTTAAAGTCATTCAATAATTGTACAGTTTTATTTCTTTTGGGATCTGAAGGATCAGATTCTCTTACAGATTTCAAAATTTTTATCTCATCCAGGGCAGTTTCTGTGAAGTGATCAGCTGACTTGACTATTTTCAATGCAACAAACCTCTTATCTTCAAGATCCCAACACAACCATACTGTAGAAAAATGACCCCAACCTAGTTTCCTCGTTACATGGTATCGCATGAGAAACAGGTCGCCAATTTTGACAGGATGATAACCTCCTTTGCGATAATCCGTACTGTCTTCTTGTTCTTCCTCTTCACTCGTGTAGGGATCGTCTGGATCTTCAATGGTTTCATTACTAGAGCTGTGGGATGGTTCACTCTTGGTATTATGTCGATTCTCTCCACCATGACCATTCATTTCGTTTTTTCCCTTCTTCTTACCAGGCTTGTGTCTCTTCTTTTTAGCTTGGATAGCTAAGACACGTCTGTTTACGTCCAATTTAGCGCTCATTTGTATAACTTTCCTGAACAATCACCACTGTGAAACGATGTGAATATGTCAAATGCCCTTCATTTCCGAGAAAACACTTTTGTTAAACTATGGCCGCCTCCGTTCTTCGTTTTTTAACTTGAAAAATAAAATCTCTCGAGCGAGCGACACAGACACAGTACTTTCCGTTTCTGTCTCTCTCTTTATGTCTTTTAGGCTCCGTTCCGTATCGAAATAAAATTACCGAAGATACACTTTCAATTTATCGTCTGAATTATTACAAAATTCACATTTGAAACTGTGAATCTGTCAATCTTAATAATTCATTAATAGAAATGATCTTTACCAATCCCAAGAATATTCATAATAGGTATAAAATTCAGAATAATGGCCTAAGCATATCAATATCTACGAGTAACAAAATGTTTGACGCCGAGGTTCTGACTTTAACTATTTCCGGGTTCGTAGGACGTGGATTTTTGGAATTTTTTTGCCGTGACCCTGTTCGAGGGCAACGAGTTCCGTTTTTTCTAATAGAATCCTGTGTTTTCCTTCACTGAGTGCGTGTTCTGCCACGGCTAACTTGTCTGTTTGTCCTAATCTGCAGTTTCTTTCATGCTTCTTTAGCCTTGTTCCCATGGATATTTTAGTGGTTCCTATGTATACCTTCCCACAAGTGCACGGTATGCGATAAACCCCTGCTGCTGATAGTGAGCCTCTTTTGTCTTTAGGGTTCGTTTTTGTCTTTTTAGGGACCCATGCCGTGCACTTGTGGAAGGTATACATCAATACCACCAAAAGATCCATGGGAACAAGGCACTGCAATGTTGCCCGACAATTTTAATCGTGGCGAGTAAAATTGTGCGTGCAAAATTGCAGTGTGTGGCGTAGTACTGACAATCTTAAGGCTAGTTCATGTTGGAACGAACATCGCATAAAAAGTGCGATTTAAAATGGCGTCGTGTTTATCGTAAAAAAGTTGAAAAAATTGAACTTTTTTGCGATTTCCGCAAAATGTTATACGTCAACATACAATGAGGTTATATTGATTTCACTCTCGTTTTTTAAGCCCATACATCGAAATTGAATCCGAAATGGACGAATGTGTCAGGTTGTTCAAATTATATCAACTTTACCGTAAAAAGCTTCATTGAGAAAACCCCGTCTTTAGGGTGGAAAATATTTTCAAAAATAGAAGAAAATATGGAGAATATCACAATCTTGTGGCTGAAATAAATGAGAATTAGTGATCCAGAGAAATATTTCAGCTATTTCAGGCTCCCTCTCTCATTATTCAATAAATTATTGAATTTGGTTGGCCCCTCATTGAAGAACTCATTTTGCAAAAGAACCCCTCGCCCCTGCAGGCAGTAACGTTAAGATAAGTGGTTTGAAGACACGCTCCTATTAAACAAAACTTGAGAAAATTGTTAGTCCTATATTCTGATATGATGGGGTCTAGTCTTAAAAGTCGTAATTCGTATGTCATCATTCAGGTTCATGTAATAAAATTTAAAATTCAACAATGAAATACCTAGATATTGCCGGCTTCAACATGAACAGGGTATTTTGACAATTGAGGCGAATTTGCGGAACCGCAAAAATATTATCGCAATCGTTCTAATATGAACTCGCCTTTACTCGGCAATTTGAATTACAGTCGCCACCATAATTTTACACGTACATGTCAACAGGTTCGTGCAAGTCAACGTGTGTGTAGGCATAACAATCTTAACCATCATTCATCGACAGCGAAAACTCGTTAAAAAAGGGTATGTTTATTGCAAAAATAATTCAAACATGGATACTAGAACTTGGAGCAAATATTTTGTAATAGAGTTGATTGAGTTATAAAGAAGTCACCCTTGTTTGTGGAATGTAAACTGCAGAGAATATAGTAACAAAATAATGAAAAACAAAGCGTACCAGGAATTAGTGACGAAAGTACAGCAGGTAGACCCTGATGCGACGAAGGAGACTGTAAAAAAGAAAATAGATTCCATGAGAGGATCAGTAAGAAAAGAAAGGGAGAAAGTAATAGATAGCAAAAAATCCGATGTAGGAAGTGACGCAGTATGAGCCACATTTGTGGTATTTTACATATTTCCAGTTTTTAGAGGACCAAGAAGTTCCGCGTTAGAGCCAATCCAATATTGAAAGTGATCAGGAACTAGCAGAACAGGAACATTTACAACAGGTGATAATAAATAAAATTACACTCAGGAGAAGTTAACAGTGTTAACTTCTTTTTTTAGATTTTCAACCCGAACTCGGTGCAATTGTTACAGATTTGAAATGGTTAAACTGAAAATAAGGTGATTTCAAAGAAGTAAAATAACAACATTGTTTTTATAGACAAAGAGCGAAGCTAAACAATGTGGTAACGTTGAAACTAAGATTGTTTGAAGGTGCTTGACAATGTTTCTGTATAAGAAGAAATATTCAGGACTTCCATTGTCTAAAGCGGAAAGGCATGAATTCTATGCTAGAACAGATAAAATTAAATTACTGTGAAATTATGAAGTGCTGAAAATGAAAACTGCTAAAATAATTAAACGATATGTTGAAAATAGAATAATTAAAGTACGTCTTTTTGTAACTTCAATTCAGTTAACAAATTAATATGTGAAAATTGCTGTCTTTTTAGCAGTCAATCTTTGGACCATGCACCTGCAACGTTTTTTTCTATTTTGCCTTTTTATCACTAATGCCGCTGCCACTGCCAGTTTATGTGCTCGTTTCATCGTGTCGCTGTCCAAACTCCAAACTAACTGCGAACTGGCTTTGTGGCCTGACAATGTATGAACGCTTCGTCCCTACAATTTTGCACGCACAATTTTACTCGCCAAGGTTAAAATTGTCGGGCAACATTGCAATGTATGGCGGCCTTTAAGGGGCATGAAAGAAAATGCAGACTAGGCCAAACGAACAAGTCAGCCGTGGCTGAACACGCACGTGAAGGGGAGCACAGAATTCTCTTCGAAAACACGGAACTCATTCCCCCGACCATAGATACCATATAACCGACTGTCTAAAGAAAACAGTTACAAGTTACAAGTGGAAATATTCATATTCGTTGATATGCTGAACGTGATGATGTTCAAATTTTCAATTAGTTTCACCTTAATTCAGGTGGAATTATTACTCATTAAGTAGGTCATATGATTGGAATTGTTATTATATAAAACACAAATTGTAGGTGCCCATATAATGAGTTGATAAAATTTCCTTTAATGATGTTTAAATTTTAAATTAGTTTATACCTATACTCAGGTTATATTATTTTTAAATACATAGGTAGAAGGTCATATGGTTATTACATGAAGCACAAATTAACCAAAATTTAGTCAATATGAAAACGCTCGAGGAAGCCATCGTATAGCGAAATATGTTTTGTGAACTGTCCAGTGAAAATCTCACTGAAAATTGTTGAGAGTTTATTGATTTTCTTACCAGCTATGACTAATAATACAGGCGCAGATGGCGATACTTTATTGAGCGTTTTTGAAACATCGCATTTGATTTGTAGTAGTATGTTCAGTTTAGATCAAGACCTAGCGTACTTCTATATTAGGCTGACCAAATAATCACTAAAAAACCGGAACTTTTTCCATATTTTACTCTCCCTCTTCCCCAACCATAATATACCCAGGACCCGGGAAAACAATTACTCATATTCAATTCTACAATATCAGATTAACTTTATTATCACTATTAAAACATCTTCCAGCCTTATTGATCATGTCTTCTTTCTTCAAAACATAACATAACTGAAAAATTCCATACAGTCCATTTTGTACAGGATCTGTAGGATTGCCTCAAGCGTCTCCACTTCCATTCTATCTCTTTCATTCATTGAATATTCATGAAAGAAAATATTCTTTCTATATTCGCAATATGAGCTGGTATTGCAAATAGATATTTTGCAATCTTAGCCATCTCTTCGTTTTCGTCATTCCACTTTTCGAGATATTCTTCAATTAAATTTTTTAGTATTCCAAATTGATCAAAGAGAATGGAATCATCAATTCCAACTTGTTTCTCGTTTAAATAAACAACTGTTTTTTTCAATATCTTCCCATTCTGGAATTCTCTTTAATAACATTCAATCAAAAACAAAAAATGGCGAGAATCAACTACTCCACTTGCTCAGATATTCCACACAAGTTCCGTAAAACTTAGAAACTTCTTCTTTAAAATGCTGAATGAACCACAACAAATTTGTTCATATGTTCATATGACCATACGTCCCGGTTTAGGCGGGACAGTTCCGGTTTCAGGCAGTCTGTCCCGGTGTCCCCAGCGAAGCCAACATATTCCCGGTTTTGCAAGCAGACCCAACGATAGTCTAAAATTTATTTTTTCCGCTCGAAATTCGAGGCCCGACGCTCCGCATGGGGAGGCAAATGACGACAGAGCGCGCCGCCCGCCTACGCGGTGCTGCGCCAATGCGTGTGAGCAGGATAGATAAATAACACACCTAACGTCTGTGGGAATCCCTTCCACCCGCGGTAACCGATGTTCCGTCTTCCGTCAACAAGTACAATGTTTTGTTTTAATTCAGTTCAAGTCGGACAAAACGAGTATCGTACGCAACGCAACACAGTTATTTGTAAAACAACAATAATGCCTAAATGCAAGTGCTCTTTCAATATTAGTTTGCAACAGAAATATCCATTTATAAAACAAAGAAAAGATGGTACCGCAGACGTTACGTGTGAAAAGCGTCGTACTGATTTTAATGTTGGACATGGTGGTGCCAGTGATATAGAACACCATTTAAAATCAGAAAAACACAGGCTTGCTGATCAAGCTGCTGCTTCAAGCTCGTCAATGCTTAGTTTTTTTTAAGAAAACCGATTTGCCAACTTCAAAGGATTTGGAAATAGCTGCAGCTGAGGGTACTTGGGCGTTTCACACCGTGCAACATAATCACAATTTTCGTTCAAATGACTGTTCTTTTCCTTTAATTCAAGCATGTTTTGAGCAAAAATTTAGATGTGCACGTACAAAGTCTCAAGCTATTGTGGTAAATGTGCTGTCAACTATGGCAACCGAAGATTTAAAAGAGCATTTACTCAAAGCCCACTGCATACCTTTACTAACAGATGCTTCAAACCATGGCTCAATCAAATTATTCCCAGTTCCCAGCGTTAACGTTAAGGTTTTAGAGTTTCGGGAGCAGATACTTAGAGCAGTGGTGTCAATTCAACACAGAACTGGAAGTGTTTGAATGTGCAAACTTAACAAAGGTGCCTACGTGGGAAGAGGTGCAGAAAGTTATGGATATACTGATCAGGCAAGGTTTTATTAGCAACAGCCAAGATACGTAAGTCTTTGATGAGTTCCTATTCATTTCCAACTATGCGACAGATGAAAAAATCTCTTGCTGGAATGCCGAGAATGTATCGACTGAAAACCCTTGGGTTGAATTATTTCAGCATTTCCGTACTAACGACCTTCATTTAACAAACTTTTCCATAATTATTGAGTACGTTATGTTTCTGCCTGGTAGTAACGCACCAGTCGAAAGAGTTTTTTCCCAAATGAACAAAATATGGCCAGTGATAAAAGACAGTTAAGTGTCGCAGTACTGAAAGCTATTCTGATTACGATAATGAATATAAATAAATCATGTACTGCGTTACATATGTATCTAAAAACAAGACCCGCTATTTAAAAAAAAATGTGTTCAGCCGATAATTACAAAAATACGACTTAGAAGTCACGCCACTACTGAAGGCTTAGTTAGTAAGTCATGCCAATTTAAAAAATTGTGTTTAGAGCTTTGATTATTTTGTGTTATCCGATCTTATATAATAAAATACTTGTAAAACACTAAAAACATTTTTTTATTATATATTTCCGCAGATGTGTCCCGGTCTGACAAAATAAATAAATGGTCACGTTAACCATGACCCATACTAATAAAAGAGTTACACATAGAACACTCTACCCGAGAATAGGTATTCTCGGACTCTACTTCGTACTCGAAACGACATCTCTTAATAAAGTTCCACTCCTTGCAATAAGTGCACTGACGGCATTGTGACGTATTAATTGATAAAAGAAGCCGGTATTGGAATTATTTATGAATTACTAACTTGACTTGACACTTGAATACGCTAACATTGACATAACCTCAACTAATCGCGCAAGACCAAAATAGTAACTAGTGATCTACTGGCGTGACAAGCATACAATAGACACCTTATGGCTTAGTTGAAAACCGGGACAATCCCGGTTTTCCGGGACATTTTGGTCAACCTATTCTATATGGATCCATGTTATACTTCAGTCAAATTATATTTTCGTTTTAGGTTAATTCATTGAACTTTATTGTTAAGAAACTTTTAATTAATCTTTTAACGGTAGGAGTTGTTTTCTATCTACAAGGTAAGTTGAATAATAATGATTATTATTAGCAGTTGCTATTTTTTAAACGTTTACCATAAGTGGATTTTTCGAAAGATGCCAAGGGGCTAAGGCTTTCAGAAGGGAAGGTTCGTTACTGAAAAAAATGTATCAGTTCAAAGCCTCCGCATTGTAATGATGCGATCAACTCAACTCAAATTTTGCGCAGCCATGAGCGTAGATGCTCCACAGAAAAAGTCACTATTGCAGGAGAGAGTTCGAAAAGCATATGCAGCTGACAGAAATTTGTCACTCTCATCTATAGCTAGTTGCTGGAGCATGCACAATGCTAAATATGGAGAACTGTTTACTCTAAAAACTACCGTTGTGGGATAATAATTTTGAAAAGATTTATTCGGATAAAATTTCCAAACACTTCTCTGATAGTTCGCTTTGAATTTAATTCAATCATAATACCAACAAAAAAGTACCTAATCATTCAAAGATCTCTGATTAGGTTACCATGCCGAAGCGTGGAAAATAACTGGCAACTTTGTGGTAGTACTTTATGGTTTCAGGACGCAATGATGCAAGATATGAAAGGTTTCGGGAGGGATATTGCTTTCACAAACTCTTTTCATGTATCCTGCTCCCAATTATTCCTTCATGAAAGCTTAATATTGCCTATACAAGTCGAAAATTTTCAGAAGACGACGTTCTAACAAATAGAAGCGATTCACCATGTTCCAGAAAGTGTTGAAGGGGGTCCACGAAACGATAACGATACAGTGTATCGTCCAGTAGTATCCCGAGAATTTTTTTTTGAAAAACATACAGAACATTTTCAGAAACATTTTCTTATTCCCATAGTTTTTTAATTGTTCCTTTGATATCCCATTTTCATGAGGAGTTGCAAAGAAATAAAATACTAAAAGAGATTCAGTGCTCAATTTTCCCAAGAAGACAAATCTGAAAATTGAATTGTCTGCATCAGGCTCTCCATCATCGCCTGATAGATGCCTTGTGAAATATTAGCACTTGAATTTTCAAAATTTGGGTCTGCCAATGTGAAGTTCTTAGATGTGACCATCTTTCAGTAGAGAATGTAAAAGTAGGAATACTGTGACATATTTTGTTCTCAGAAATACTCAAAAATGCCAAGTCAGATTATCGAAATAGCTAACTAATACTCTCTATGAAAATAAATGTCTTCAAAGTACAATGCCCTCGGCAGAGTATCGAGTCTTTTCTGGAACAGAAACAGAAGCATTTTGTATCACCTCTGGAGGTGCTTGGAAAAAAAAAAGAAAAATTAAATATTCAGAAAGTAAATTACGAAACAAATCAAAACATGAATCAAAATCACTTTTATCTCAAGATCATACAGTGTCCACCTCTTCATATTGTTTTTGATCTGTAATATTGTATTAGAAAGAATTACAAAATGTCATTTTCGCGTAACACTATCAAATCGGTTCAAAATTTATCTCGAAGGACCAAATTGTTTGATAACCCTTGAATGTGCTATATCAAGGTAAATTCCGATTGAATTCGTGACCACAAGGACTTATCGATTATGTAACATTGATGTTCAGTCCCGTGATTCTTCTAATGGTAGTAGTTGTGCCTGCTGGACCCTGGATGAAGGCGCTCCTTGATGTTGAAGACAATCGGCAGGCAGCCAGACTATGGGTTGTTCCTGATTGTATCGACTTTTTTATGGTAAGTCATTCAGAGTGTCAATATACGACACAAAATGAATATATAATAATAATTTCTACTAAACCAATCTTCAACTCGGCTAATGCGAAATTTGTCTGGGCTATTGCAGTTCTGTTTACCGTACAGGGTTGAGGTTATTAGTTTTCGTTTGCTTTTAACCGCAAAGATGTGCAGATATTTTCAAGGTCGTAGACGGTAAGAAAATCAAATCTACTTGAATACTTTTCGTAAAGAATTTGTGATTAATTTACATTTTACTTAGATAGTTTTCACAGTTTTCACAATTGTTTGGTATTTCTCCAATTGTTTTAGGTCGTTAACCAGAGTCATATTTGAAATAAAGTCCCAGCGAATTTTTTACCAACTCTATTTTATAAACCATTCATTTCTCTAGCGAAAAGTAAAAATTAATGATGAGATTAAACACTCTTAGAAAAAAAATTTCGAGCTCTAACAGCTGCATTTCACGGTAGAAAGTGAGAGATGACAACATTATTTGAATGAAGAGTTGGGATGGCACCTTTGGACATGAATATTTTATTTCCAAAGCGGAATATTTGTCCAGAAAAAAATAGGTATTATGAACACTCACATGGAAGTTTTCTTCTCAAATAACTACTACTCACATTGAAACTTGGATATACCTCAGTGCTAATAACTTTGACGGAAAACATACAAGTGAAAGAAATTCAATTTTACTTTTTTACCATACTCCGGGATTGCAAACGAAACGTCTGGCCCAAATCTTGCAAACCACGGCTAGTGGTAAAAGCCTACTAACTATGATCATTCGATCTATTTTTTCACATGTATAACTCATATGCCTATGAGTTACACATGTGACATGTGATGAGCTATGAGATGACTGTTAGAGGTGTCAAATGAGTTAGATGAGATATACTCATCCCTTGCTACTAGTGTATCCTACTTTACCTATCGCCGCATATAACAATATATAAAATATAATTGAAAATAGTTTTGAACATGATAGAAATGAAACTCTAGCCTCCACTTCACTTCATAATTCAATTACGGTAGGCAACTTTATACCTTGGTATACACTTTAAAACAAAATCAATGGTTGGAAAATATTAGAAGTTCATTATTTTTATAAATTTCGTATACTGGAAAAGTGCAGGGATTTTGTGAGGATTTTCATCAACTTGCGAGTAAAATGCAAGTGTTCTGTCCCAAGTTTTGGAGTATTTTGTGCAATATCCATTGGCAACATTGTTTATCGGGTATGGGGTTTGCAACACTGGCCAGAGACAGAAAATCATTGAAGAATGAAAAAAAAGGTGAAGATTTCTTTGACATATACGCTAAACTGTTATTTACATTTATATTGAAAAGTTTGCATCGCTTCGGAAGTTCGATATTACTTTAATTTCCAATATTGGTGTTTTATTATGAATAATGCCGATTTTAACGACGAAAGTGATTCTAGTGATGAAGACTATATTCCTCAAGGAAAACTAGAAGAGGTACTATCAGAAGTCGACAGTGATGGAGATCCGGAGGACCCCATATCGGAATCCGAAGAATCAACCAGTAGAAACAGAAAACGAAAGAAATTGAATAAAGAAAGGCCTATAACTGTGAGAAGAAGTGAACCAAAGGAGTCAGGTAATATTTGATAGAGCATTATTACATTGTACACTTTGCTGGTTTTTTAACGTTATTGTCAACATAATTAATACAAATCAAGTCATTAGTCAAGTCAAATCAGTGGCATTAATGAACACAAAAAGCAAAAATGGAAATTTTGGTCTGTATTTTGAACAAATTGCCTAGTTTGAGGATCTCTCTGCATACTGAAAACAAATTTCACTTCTTTATGTTTTCCGTTGGTAAAACCAGTGTTGGTGTTTATTTTATTTCCTATTGGTAAAACGAATATCAGTTAACATGTTCCATTGGAAAACCCAATTGCAGAGAAATGCACTCAGGGTATATTTTTTCAGTACCAGCTCTTTTGGGCTGTGCAGCTTCAGTGCTTGGCAGGATGATGACACCTATTTTTTTATCATCTTCATCGAGTCCCAGCCCATTAAGTTCCAGCCAACATGGGTACATCTCTCAAATTTTCTCAGGATATCATAATGAGTATTACATCTCTTTGAGATGTTAAGAAGACATCCTGGCCATATAATTTTTTTAACTCATAGAGCTCTATCATGGGGATATCAGATTATTATATCAGAGAAACATTACATATAATGAAATAAGTGTTATACAATATTGGAAAAATATCTATTTGTAATATTTTCACGACATCCTAGTTTTACATCACATCAACATCCTACAAAGATGTCTCTTCGATTTTAATTTCTGCAAGTAACGGATAAGTAAAATTTTTCACTCCAAGAAAGAAGCGGCCTAGAAGAGCACCAGCAACTGATATTCCCAAGTATGAGCATTCCAATATTAGACCGATTATTTACGACTTTCATAAGACGGAAGGACGTTTGTCGTATTTTGTTAAAAAGTTCCAACACAAAATTAATGACGTTTTGGGAATTGTGGCTTCCGAAACATCTCTTCGTAGAATTTCAAATGTTAACAAACAAAACCTAACAAGTATCTAACATGTGTAGTGTGTGAAAACAGCCATCATGTGCTGCAAAAACTAAATCAAAATGCATAGAAATGTGTGACAGTATGATAACTGTAGTTTTTTTAACATGAAATAAGTTTCTGAAGATAAGGAGACAAATGTAATTGAGAAGCTGAAAACGGAAGATGAGATGCTAAAAAATTTCTCAGAAAAAATGATAAGTATGCTTCGCTCATGGAAAATAATAAACTAGTACGAGTAAATAATAACTTATTGCAGAAAAGATTGACTCATCAAAAGGGGAAACAAACAAAAATTCAAAGCCGACAGAAAAAGATAAATACAGTGATATGGTGAAAACAAGCATACAAACAGTTTTTTTTTTTCACAGTAGTGTGCGCTGGTCAGGCCCTATCCCCCGAAGCCCTGATACATTCGGGAGGGCGCGCCAGCATTATCAACCAATGACCACTCCCCACACCGTGGGGTAAGTGATCATTGGGTCCGAGAATCATGTGCCCAGAGCAAGCGCAGTGAGCCAAGAATGACAGCCTTCTGCATCTGTGCGGCTAAGATTTCTGCCTTAGTGCGGCATGATTTTGAGATTCGAGAGTAGAGAAGACATCATTCCACCAAGGCCTCCAATAATCAGAACAACCATCTTGACAGAGTGATCTGGATAGAGTCTGCGGAGTTCGAAGAGAAAATCTCGATATTTTATCCGTTTTTCTTCCTCTTTTCTGACGATATTCATCTCGCCAGGAGCTGAAAACTCCATGACAAATATCGTCTTGGTCTGGTGGTCGAGAAGGACTACATCAGGCTTATTAGCTTGTATGAGCTTGAGGGTGGGGAACGAATAGTTCCAATAAATTCGGCACTTCTCGTTCCCCACAACGGATTAAATATCCCCCGGAGCGTAGGGCAACACCGGTGTCTCGTCAATACCGTAAGAGTGCCGGAGATGGTAGTATAGCACTCTTAGGGCCGCGTTATGTCGATGGAAATTCTTCCCATCGCATTAATTAGATCTGTAACGCTCATTTTATTTTTGTTTAATTCTTTTTGATTTCCTTAATATTTTTGATTTTGTGGTATCCATAACCCCAACTTTGATACATGTTGAGCATTTTAGAACTTAATTTTTTTATGACTCTTCTACCATAACTCTCATGGAAGAAAGAGACATCACAGGTTTTACATCCCAAATAAGTTGATGTAAATTTATTGCACAAGGAATCAACAGAGATTGTTACTTTGTAGCAGTAACAGGACATTGGATATGTGAATGGCAATTAAAACTTCATGGAATTCAAAACTCCAAACTCGCCTTTTTTTATTGTCGCTCTGAAAATGACCATAGGGGTACGGTAATTAACGTTAAATAGGACATTGATTACAAAGTGTTGAGAGTGTTTCTGAGGAAGATATATTTGAATTTTATGATAGGCTTGAGGAAATTTTTAAGAAAATTAGTAGTGATTTCATTATTGTTTTAAAAGACAATGAGAACATTATCAGAATGAATTTTTTACTTAATTGGTATTCGTTTTCACTATTGATGAGTATACAAGAATTACTCCCATATTAAAAAATGCATTGATAATATTTTCACAAGTATGAAAGACGAATACTCTACATATATATCACACACTTCTATTTCTAATCATATAGTACAGATTAGTTTTTCAATATTCAAATATAGAAGAATATTCGCTATAGACATCATCATATGTTTATTGAGAAAATAAAAGGTCAAAATCGGTTGGAAGTATGTCATATAAACCAAACAGATGTAAATATACAATGGAATGCATTCATAAATTTATTTCTCAATATATTTCATGAAAACTTCCCACATAAACACATCAAAGAAAACAGAAGGAAACTACTGTGATAGACTTAGAGATAGAAAAGTGTAAAAACAGGCTTTATATATTGCTTACTATTTCAAATCATAATCATAATATGAAAAGAATGTATAAAGACAATATAATATGATAAAATTCAGGAAAGGAAAAGAAGTGAGAAGAAATCAGTCGATCTGATAACAAAACGAAGTGCATATGGAGCATATATAAAGAGATAGGTGAAACTAACACCACATATATAATATTTGAGGAAAATCCAACATAAACTGCTAGTCAGTACAAGAAATTTCTATTGAATGTCATTCCAGAAATCCCCAAAAACAGTAATAGTACCAAATTCACATGCAATATTTCACACATGTCGAGGTGTTAAAAATAACGATTTGGTATTGGGATAGAAATCCAGTAATATTCAATACTACACCAAAGGTTCCAAACAGTGCATCACAAGTCCATAGTATTGTGGTATCATCTACGAATGATGTAATCTTTCCCTTTAAATTGAATATGTCATTTATATACAAAAGAAAGATAATGAGACCAAGAATAGACTTCTAAGGGATTCAACTGTTTATGCTACCTGCAGCTGATAATAAAATTATGAATTTGAAAATCACTGCCAGAAAATATCAAACTTATTAGTCTCTTTTGCGCAACAAAAACTCTTGAGAACTCCTTGGCACGTCCCAAGACATATTAAAGGTGATGTGAGAGTAAGTCAAAAAAAAGTGGACATTTAACACTCCAAATTTATTCAGAGTTTCTCAATTGTTTGATTAAATAATGGGCAGAACTAAGTTTGTTGCAGACTTTTTGAATATGACAACTCCAGGTTAGATTTTTGTCCAAAGCCGTTTCTGAAAACACAACATCGTTAGATGACTAAATATCATTAGCTAAGCATGATTCACTGCTGAAGTCTCTCCTAATAAATGATTTCTTTGAAATAGATTTGGATTTATTCAGAATAAGTTTGTTGCTTCGACACCAAGCACTAAATTTGTCTACTATGTTATTAATATTTCTGATAAGTCTTTGTTATTTCCACATACAGTAATTTCAATGTCATCAGCAAACATAGTATTGTGATATTCAGAAAAAAATTCAGATGTATCATTTATGAAGTTGAGTAACAGCAGTGGTCCTAGTACAGAACCTTGAAGCACTACTAGAGTTTCATCTTGTGTATTTGATGATACTCCATTGCAGCTATTGAACTGCGATCTTCCATATATGATTTTACCCAGCTTAGTAAATTATTTGCAAAGCCTAGGCCTGCTAGTTTAAGTGCAAGAAATTCTGAAGATATTGTATCAGAAGCTTTTGAAAAATCTAAAAAGAGTATCCCAACTAGTTTGTTCAAATCACTTGTGTATAAATGAAATTTAATTCAATAAGTCGTATGAAACTGATTCAATTGATTTAATCTTTTCCAAGCCATGTTGATCGTTACCGAAAAGATATTTTTGAATCAGGTAATTCAAAAATTTGTTACTAAAGCCTTTCTCAAACAGTTTAGAGAGGGAGCAAAGCAAATAAATTTGCCTGTAGTTATCTACTTCTTGTTTTGCTCCTTTCATTGTATAGAGGATATACAAGAGCCTATTTGAATGCGTTTGGAAAACAGCCTGCAAAGAAGGACTGATTCGTTATGAACATCAGTGTCTCGATTATACGGCCAATTAATTTTTTGGAAGTAACTTTGGGATTTCATCAATACCCGCAGTTTTTATTTGCCATTGATTCAAGGGTATTCAGAATTTCCACTTCCGTGAAAGATGATGTATTGAAGTGATATAGACTGAAAGTACAGGAAAGTATAGGAAAGTGATACATTTTGACCGAAGTGCTCTGAAATAGTCAATTCATCGGAAGATGAAAAATGTTCGGCAAAAGGGTTGAGATTTCTTGTGGATCTTAAATTTCTTCATCTGATTTATTTGTAAGAATAATAATTTTGTTATTAGGGGTTCTTTTTTATTCCCAAGTCCATTGTTCATTATTTCCAAAATTTTTTAGCTTTGTTACTGGAGTTCCTCATTTTTTAATCATAATAGTGTTTTTTTTTTAATTTTTCATTTGTATTCTTCCATTTTACTTTATTAATTTGCACATTATATAGCTATTAGATAGTGCTAGTATATAGTGAGACCATCAAAGAGAGCTTTGATCTCGAATCACTGTCAAGTGGTCCACTGCAACACTTTGCTTATGCAGTAATTTTTAACTAGGATGTCATACCAGATTATTAATGCAACTATAAATTCAAAAGGTGAATAAACAGTCTCTGCTTGTTTCTCAGAAGCGTGACAGAGCACCACAATGCTCAGTTAATATCTGACTGCTTTCACATACTCCACCCTACTCCCATCTTTTTTCTGATAGAGGCTTCAGAAGACTGTCGACAGACCATTATTGGCTGGAGGGTAGGACTTGAAAAAATAGCATAGAGTCTTTGCAAATATCTTTATTAAAGTCTGAGCTTGAACACTAGAAGAAGCTGCATCCCCTACCACCAGGTTATAACTATGACTCTCACATGGTATAAAAAATGCCAAAGGTTTCATGTTCAAAATCCTTGTCCTATGTGTATTCTTCACATATTCACTCTATATTGTCATAACTCTGTTATCTGCAATTTCACAGAGACATACCCCATCTATTTAGTTCTGATAGTGTACATTGATTTAAACTTTCTGCAGCGGTAGAGTCAACAGCTACAAACCCGATGAAATATTCCTCAACTTCTGCAGTCTAAATCTACCGTTCATAAAATAACAAATAGTTGTTCAATCCTGGCAATGTTCCTTGTAAAGTCTAAGATTATTGCATAGTACTTGTGAAATATATTCTTCAATTTCTGTTCATTATGTGAATTATATAATCACATATTTAGTTTTTGTTTAATTTATTGCATAAAAATTTTAATGTAATATACATATGAGCTTTTAAACGTGTGTTCAAAACAACGAAATAGAATAAATCTCAATGTTTGTCTAACACTAACAGGTGGTCGGTTGGTACTTCCAGGAATTCCAGTCCACCCTACCAACAATAATTTCCATGGTTAATCAAATCAAAATCAAATCAGTTTATTCGTTCAAAGGACCCATTAGGGTATAGAACATGTCAGGATATAATGTCTTAGTACATGTATATAAATATAGTAAAGACTATGTACGTAATTACAAAACAACAAAAAAGAACAGCAATACAAATTATTTGCTTAAAAAGTTACATTAAAAATTCATCAATGTTATAAAATAAATTTTCTTGCAGAAAGCGTTTTATGAAGTTTCGAAATTTGAAGTGTGTTGGCTGAATTTTATTGCCAGTGGATAATTGATTGTAAATTCTTACACCTGTTGAGAGTGGTCCATTTGATGTTACTTGGAGATTGCTATGATTTGGATAGATTAGCTGATTGTTTCTGGTTTTGTAGACATGCATGTCCGAATGCCTGGGAAGAGTGGCGTTCACGTTCAGTTTATTGCGGATCATACCTAACATATGCCGCTCCTTTTGAAAGCCATTAGGGCTTCCAACCATAACACTTAAATCAGTTTTCATTGTCAGGAATAGGCAATACACACAACTTTAATGCTGGGCGTTGATAAACTTCGTTTGCAGTTTTTATCATAACAGTTCGTATAACTCCATCAGAACCAGGAAACAGCTTGATTACTCTACCCATACGCCACTTCAGCGGTGGAAGGCCATCCTATTTCACAAGTACAAGAGCACCTATTTTGAGCAACTGCTGATGATTTTCTCTCCACTTGGTTCTTATTTGTAGGTCAGACACGTACTCCTTTGCCCATCGTGCCCAGAAGAAATGTTGTAGCATACTTTGGATATGTTGATAAGGACTTAGCCCCTAACAGCAGTTGACAACCAATCCTGGTCAGGAACTACCGTGTCTTTCACCGACGAGGAAGTGTGCCGGGGTCGAAGTTTTTGGATCATTTGGGTAAGAAGAAAGGGCATAAAGGTGTCTGCTATTTAGACAGGATTCGATTTGTACCACTCTTGTACCAACCACTCTTGGATAACTCCTCGAAAGTTAAAGAAGTGTCACCAACGACTCTTTCACTATGATATTTTACCGATTTCATACCTGACAACCAAGAAAATCATGTTAGGAGTAGTTCTTTATTTTGCAGTGAAGAAGTTACTCTTTCAGAAAGTTACTACAGTCACGAGGAATGTTTGCATGACACTTTCTCCTGACTTAGTGAAAGTAGATGATAAGCTTCTCCTCGAATTGTAACTTGAGCATATATATCAATTATGTATTTGCGATGTTGTGTTTTATTTATTTTTTTTATTTGTCAGCATTTTATCACGATGTAACATGTACCAAATGTACCAAAGTGTAAAAAGAATAAATTATGAATATTACTGGAGTTTCATCCCAACACCAAACCGTTATTTTTAACACCTCAACACGTGTTTCGACCACCAAGTGATCATCTTCAAGAGGAAGATTAAACTAAATATACATACAATGTTGTCCTTATGTATGTATGCTCTTGTAGGTATATTTAGTTATCTCTTCCTCCTGAAGATAACTTGGTGATCGAAACATATGTCATGGTGTTAAAAATAATGGTTTAGTGTTAGGATAAAACTCCAGTAATATTCATTACTACACCAAAGGTTCCAAACAGTGCATCACAAGTGAATAAATTATGTTCTGACCGATAAGTCATGAGAGAAATCACCACAAGATACATAAAAATGAATTTTTTTTAAACAGTCATGACACTATTTGAAATAGTATAGCACTGAGATTTGTGGCTTTGAAATTTCATGAAAACACATTTGGGTTTTTGAATCGATTAAATTCCCTTTCAATTCTGGGTGGAACAAGAATTGCTTGCAAATTGTAAAGCCCTTCAGATGGCTCTTTCTATAGGAGACCATCATGACAATGAGGCAAGGGATCTCTGAAGCGGAAGGAACAGAAGATTGAAGTAGAAGGAACAGAAGAGACAGGATTGAGAGGAATTGTAAAAGCATTAAAATGCATTTTGGAAAACAATTTAAGTTGAATATACCCTAACCTACTTATATCACTTCGAATAGTTGCAACAATTCCGGTTCTGAAAGAAGTATCTTCAAAACATCTGAGAAATACAATGACTCAAGACAGACTCTCAGCGCTTGCAGTATTATCTATAGAAAACAAACCGTAATCATGCTTGAATTATAAAGATTTTATAGAAGATTTCAGCTAAAAAATGAGCACCAAAATTAATTTTCAATATTCTTTTTTTCTGTTAGCTATTGTTGCAATACTGTTTTATTTATTTTGTAGAGACATTGTTGATTAAACACAGTAAATACTTGCTCAAATCATTTGTATTGGATTATTTTCCCTGTGCCATTATTCAATTACAAAATAAACCTTCATGTTTCAAAGCCTACAAAACTCACAGACCTTAATGTATTTATAACATAAGTAAGACGAAAAACACTGTAAAAAAATAAATGCTTGAATAGGGCCTTGCTAATCTTATTCCACACAGGGCTCCGCAACATTTAGCACTGTCACTGTATGGCAATTTTGGCTTACTGTACGACTAGTATTCAATATGCGCCGCTTTCTGGCGCATATTTCTAGGTAAGATTGTTTGATCTAGGTTATTCTGTGAGTAAGAGGCTTGCCGCGTATACAAAATAGGTAATCTGCGCGAGATTTTAAATATCTTATAGAATAACCTAGATCAACCAATTAATAAAATTATGAGTGCATTTTTGTGACAGCTTCTCTTCAAACATGTTTTTTTATATTGGCTGATACTTGATGAAAATCTATGACTAACGTATTCAAAAAACACTTTATTGTGAGATTCTCACTAAACAGTTTTACAAAAACGCAACACATATTTCGCCATATAATGGCTTCTTTGGGCGTGTCTTTACACGACCGGTTTTGGTTTATTAGACCATTTTCAAGTAACTTATACACTAAATCACAAGTACAGTATACGCCACGGCCGATGGCGAGCGATCGCGCATGTATAGACTCTCTCAACTACATTACTATTGGATTATGATAAACCCCTTGGTGGCTAGTGTCGTACCTATAATTAGTTTTAATTAGGGTAGCAAATGGAACATGACTTCTTTGTAATTTTTGTTTACATTTTATTTAGTATTATAGGTAGTAGTACAGTTCATTAAAATTTTATATAATGATATAACAAACTCATGCTCCACCAGTTTCCGACGTTATGTCCGTGTTCAAGCAGAACCTCATCAAATCTGTATCTAATATGATGCTTTTCATTTACCTTGATCCACTCGTATAAGTAGAGTTTGAGCATGTTAGAGGTGAACATAATGCTTTTTTCATGCAGCCACTTCACCTAGAATTTTTGTTGGGAGCTGGATTAATTTGAATATCACTTTATGGAACATTATCGGTCACGACTACCGAACTCGCAGATAAATTTGGGATTAATTTTTCTTGTAACCATTTACTATAATTTTCAGAATTATTATTTTCATAATAAATATAAGCCGACAATTAGGTATAAAACCCATGTCACCTCTTTGGTTGATTCATCCGTCCAGTTCTTGGAAGATATAGGTCCACTATGAAGTTATGTTTCATCAAGAAACACAATTGGTCGCTATTCGCTATGAAAATAATTGATTTTTCGTAAATACTTTTCCACAATGCTCTAATGTCCATTTTCTCTATTAACATTTTTCTATTATTTTCAGTCCTCCGTTTGACACCTATTTTCTTCGAAATTCTACGAAGAGATGTTTCATAAACCACAATTCCTAAAACGTCATTAATTTTGTGTTGGAATATTTTTACTGTAATAGGATATCCTTCCGTCTTATGAAAGTCTTAAATGATCCGTTTAATTTTGGGATACTCATACTCGGGATTATCAGTAACTGGTGCTCGTCTAGGTCGCTTGATTCTTGGGGTGGAAAATTTAACTTCTCCGTTATGTGCAGAAATTAGTTTCTCCCCTTCTTAACCACTTTTTCAATGGTTCTTATGGAAATACCTAATACAAAATAAAGATTTGTGTTGAAATAGTTATTTTCAAAATTTATTTTTTGTTACCTGTAGCGGAGGATGTTTTATTTTTCACATTTGATTACCTATCCGACTCACATTTATCACTTTGAAAATAAATGAACACTTTAAAAATTATTTCACGTGCCTGACTCTTGATGACTGGTTTTTTGTTTGGCGATAATATTTTTTCAGAAGCAACACAAAGTATTCAGACAATGCCAACACACAACTGTAGTGGATTCAAATAACTAAACGATACAACCTTCAGTTGTAAATTATGTGGTGGTATATAAGCTACATTGATAAACAATAATACTGGCCGAAAACTGTGTAAGGAATGAGAGAAGGCTTATTGTGTGAGAGACAGGAGACCGGCTTCTTTCTCATCCCTACTCCGTGCTATTTACTGAGTGAGAAGTGACACCGGTAGACACTTGGCTGGAAAAACTTATCTATGATCAGGGCTATAAAAAATAGGGGTTGGTGATAGAAGAGTAAAAATTGATAGTTATATGTATTATTTTACAGATATCCCTAGATCGTGGGCAACATTTCGTAAAAAAAATCTTGATTAGAAATATTTTTGTAACCGACCTATTCTAAATTGAAAAAATTATTTTTTACTTTGTTAATCTTATGAGGTAATATTTGGTCACCCAAAGCATTAATGTGGTACCTGACATTTCCAGGAAAAACACATTTTCTATTTTCATTCTGTCAAATGCACTAAAGTCTCTTAAATTTGTTTCTAATCGTCTAATTTATTTTTCCTGTCATTGAAACCAAGCAAGTCCTACGCGTTTGAATATGCTAAATAAATATCATAAATGAATATTTCAAATTGTGTGAATCTTTGTTCATGAGATTCTATTAATCTATAACCTGCATCAGAATAACCTACAAAAAAGTCCCAAGTGACTCAATAAGTCTCAAAAATGAAAAATTTGAAGAGTACAATTGACAAAAAGTCTAGCTAGAGATTCAAAAAGATATCATTTGACCCTTTCAATTGATAGTGACCAATTTTCTTTAACAAAATTAGACACTCTGATTCTCTTTTTGCTATAATGGAGTGTTTTTTTGTGATTCTTTTACTCAAACAACTCCATAATGATATATTTTTTTTAATTAGGTTCACCAGTTCTGTTTTTTTTATGCATTCCTTTTGATTCTACAACATTTCAATTATTGATACGATTCTATACATTGTCCATTAATATTGATAAAAATTGATTCAGGTAGCAAAGAAAATGAAGAAGAGGAAATCAAAGAAGAAAAACAGCAGAATATTGATGATATATGGGCCGATTTCATGAAAGATACAGGATTCAAATCCAAAACCTCCAAAGGTGGAATCTCAGAAAGTTCAAAAAATGAAAAAAAGTGTAGTGGTGTAGCTCATTCGTCATTAAAAGAAACACTTAAGAGGCCTCAAGAAAAAGTGAAAGTGACACAAATATTTGAATTTGCTGGCGAAGAAGTTAAAGTTGAAAAAGAAGTTTCAGCAGATTCTGCAGAAGCTCGTTTGCTTAGGAAACCTGATGATAACAGTCTACCGAAATCCAACAGGGGCAAACGAAATGGGGGATTGAGTGGTATTAGCAACGTCTTAAGTCAGCTCTCTAAAAAACCCAAAATAAGTACTTTAGAGAAAACCAAATTAGATTGGGATAATTTCAAAAAAGAAGAAAATATTGAAGAAGAGCTTCAAACTCACAATAGGGGCAAGGATGGGTGAGTATCATAAATAGTTTTGTTTAAAGGTGATTGACAATGTTTCATGATGAATTTCATTAGTTTGGACTTCCATTGTCGGATATTATATAAAATGATTTGAAACTGAAAGAACTATTAACAAAAGAAGAATTCAAAAGTGTAGTGATTACCCCTTTGACTTATTTATTTAATCAGTCTTTTTTGCAAGACTTTCCAAAGAATTCAAAAAAGGCATTAGTAATACCTCTTTTCAAAAAAGGTGATCGCTTGGTACTAGAAAATTATAGGCAAATCTCTTTGCTCTGCTCACTGTCTAAATTATTTGAAAAAATAGTTGCAAACAGGATTACGCATTATTTGACGGAAATACTGTGCAAAGATCTACATGGATTCAGAAAGAGTAAATCAGTTGAAACTGCAACATATCACTTACTGAATTATATCTATAAAGAAGTGGATTTGAACAATTTTGTAATGTCTTTATTTTTTTATCTAACAAAAGCGTTTGACACAGTGACTCCTGAATTTCTAATTGCAAAACTGACCCAACTTAGTTTCCCGAATAACTTGTTGCAATGGATTGAATCTTACCTCAAAGGGTGTACCATGACTGTAAAATGTAAAAATGTTAGATCAAGGTGCAACGACGTTAAGCTTGGAGTGCCACAGGGGTCAGTGCTTGGACCATTGCTTTTTTTGTTGTATGCAAATGATTTGTCAGAATATCTGAAAGATTGCCACCTTACCATGTTTGCGGATGATACCACTATCACAGTTACAGGAGGAAATATTGATGTACTGCTTAATAAGGTAAAAATGCATAATCAATGGTTTTAGCTCCTGGTGTCAGCGAAACAGATTAATATTAAACTCTTCACAAACTGTAATAGTAAATTTCTATAATAGAAAAAATAATGTTCCAGATGACCTACAAATTATTGACGAAATAAATATTAGTAGCGAAGTAAAATTTTTAGGAACTTACTTGGATGAAAGCTTATCATGGGATTTGCAAATAAGAGATGTCTGCAACAAACTAAACAAGACATTTTTTGCTTTAAGGCAAATGAAATCATGCATGGACACAGCAGGTCTACTAGAAATCTATTTTGCTATGGCATATTCACATATATCGCTCAATATCATAGCATGGGGTTGCAGTAATGAATTCATCAGAGTATTCGTGGCACAAAAGCGCATAGTTAGACTAATTTTCAGCATTGAACACCGAGACAGCTGTACACCAGTATTCGTTACTTGTGATATACTGTTTGGAACCTTTGGTGTAGTAATGAATATTACTACACCTCGACACGTGTTTCGATCACCAAGTGATCATCTTCAAGAGGAAAGCGTTCTACCGTCGATTATTTTTCACTTGTTAGATTGTTACGCACCTGACACGTTTAAACATTATGATTTTTTTGCGGATTAATATTAATAAAATTGATCTATTTTTGTTTTGGACAATAAAACCGAAATTAATTTGTATTTGGAACTACTTCATTGAAGCTAATAAGACTTGAAAAAGTGTAAACTTTTAAAGTCTATCCATGCCACTGAATTTGAACAATTGACAAAATTAGAAACTGAAAAGGAAAATACAGTACAGCTTTCGACTTTGGCGCCTATTCAAGAGGCAAAAAACAAATTACTTTTAAAGAAACTGCTGCAAAATAATAAATGGTGGAGTTCTAATGCTAAATCAATGGAAATTGACAGATTGATCTCCGAAATAATTGCTTTGCAAGATCTACCCTTCAATTTTGTGGATGGTATTGGATTTCGGCGACTTTGTAGTTCATTGTGCCGAATTATCACTTGAGAGGAAGACATTTTTTAGTGATGATATTTGTGGTCATTTATATGTAACATTAGCAAAAAAAATTAAGGATTTGCTCACACAAATTGAGATCTCATTCACAAAAGATATTTGGGCCAAACCAAGTACGGATGTTTAAAATCTGTTTAAAATCTGTTTTTCCGTTAACCAGCTCTCGCACCCCTACGAACGACAACCCTCAGAAGTCGAAACTTGTGCGAGCTAAGGATTAACGAGGTCTTATCTTTTAACATGTGATTCCTAACACGGATTGGACGATAGCAAGTGAAAATTGATCGTTCAAACTGGGGCTTGAACCACCGACCAACACGGCAGTCAATTCGAGTGAATGAACAAAGCACCCACATCGAACTGCCTGGCTACCGACCGATGTGTCTTTATTAATTCTGACAGCGAGATTTCATGAAGAAATTGAAGCCTTATAATTGAAAACTAAAAAAAATATCGACGCATTTTATCAATTTCCAAATAGCTGTAACTGAACTGCATAAAATACAAAAGGAACAATTCAACCAAGAGTGTTTCAATGTTATACAGGAGTGTAGTACGCGGCAAGTTGTAATAATTTGTGCATTTATTTTCACTTCGAGATTATTTCAAAAAAAGATATATTCACGCCAATACAATAAATTCTAATAACCACAAAATCGATTTTAATAAAACTCGTTGTGGTTGATTATAATTAATGTATTTAGTTTTTGACTTTTATTTAATTTATTTGTTATAAAAATGGAATCAGATATTTTTTTCCTTTCAAGGACAAAACACAAGCACTACAGAAAAATCCTTAAGGCACTCTAAAATCGGTGCCTGTGCAAAAGTAGAGATTCAACTTGGATTCGAATCGCTGGAGGTTGAATTCGTTTGGAAAAATTGGTCAAATTTACCTGTTTTATATCTGAGGGCAAGTGATTAAACATCTTGACCCCATTGTAATAAATAGAATTCCTGACCAAATTTGTTAAAGGAATTGTCAATTTCAACGCGGTGAAACGGGTGCTATAGGAATGGCATGAAGCCTCAAATAGGGACATATTTTTGTAAATGAGGCAAACCGATTCCAAAATGAACAAAGCAATCACTGTTGAAATCTTTTGCTCGGCGAATTTGTGTCTACATGAATAACGAGGTTTAATCTTACACATATACCTGATAGCCCGTTTCTGCAGTACTAATACAGACAGAAGTGCTGAATTGCATACCCCCCCAAAACGGTATTCCATAACGTAGGTGTGATTCAACAAGGGTGTAATACACCGTTCTGGCGGTTTTGATTCCCAAATTTATGGAAGTTACCTTCACTGCATAACATCCAGAACAAATTTTACTTTTAAGTTGTTTGATATGTTCAATAAATTTGAGCTTATTGTCAATGTGAAAACCTAGAAATTTAGAATAAGTCTCGTTCTTGATCACTAAGTTATCACAAAATGGCAGGTCTTCAAAAGCACATCTAAATGATGAAATGTTTGTTTTAGTGATAGCAAATTAGCATCACACCACTCCTTGATTTTTTCATATCAGTAGATATTGCATTGTCTAAATCATTCAAGTTTTTGTTATTCCACAATATCATCGTGTCATCAGCGAAAAGAGTGAAAGTTACAGAAATGCTCAAATTTGCAATTTCATTGACATATAATAACAATAAGATGGGGCCAACACAAAATTTCCTACTTGTTTCTAGGCGATCTACTTGTTTGATTTCAGCGTGGTACTGCTGCTAGATAAACGAAAAACATCTGGGAGACTAACCTATGTGAGTTATCTTGCATAAATGTCTGTCGAATATAATTCAATATCCAGCGTGGTATCAGCCGGAGAAGTAGTTGTTTTCCAGCAAGCATTTACCAGAATCTACTGTGTAGATAGTTGAGAAAGATGAATGTTTTGAGATTTTATTTTGGGAGTACTGTTTGGCGAGTGGTTGGTGGGTAATTGCAATGTGTTTGACTAGAGCGTGTGTAAAGGAGCCAATGGCATTGACGATAGGATGAATTGGGATATGATGTAGAATGTGTTGATGAGCTTTGGGTTGAATTATTATCACAATCGATCAGAATATTCCTTAATTTTTTCCTGAAAATTTTCAGGAAAAAGTTCTTCAGGCTCCTGAGAATTTCAATTAATTCCAGATTTCTCATTATTTATGGTGTTGTTAAGCCTGGCACAAGCCGGGATTGTTTCCCATAAGAGAACCCCATATACTACAAGACATGGCTTCCAGTGGTGTTCATCCAAATGAGCTCGTCGAGAAAATGTTCAAATGCTGTCAAAAAAACTAGTAAAAATTGCAGTTTGAGTAATATGTGGTAGTTTATTTCACAATAGTTGTATAGAAAGAAAAATATACTTCAGAATTGATGAAACACGAGTGAAATGTGACGATTGCCGTGAAATTAGTAGCGACAACACCATTTTGATATCGGATTTGGTAAATGTACTAGAAGAAAAAGTGAATTTTCTCAGAACAGAAAATATCTCATTAGGGAAAATAATTGAAGAAAAATGTAAGTTTATAATCGAAGCAAGAAACTTGCAAGAAGAAAACAAAAAATATCAATACAAAAACAATGTAACAGAAACCGTCAAACAATCTATTCCCAAGGATGTAAACAAACCGAGGTTAGCTGCAGAATGCCAAGGCACTACTCAAAGTCAAAGAGAAGAAGAAGAAAAATTTATAAAATGTCATATGGAACCTTCGAAAAACTTGAAATTCCTGCCTTTCAGTCAAGGAGACTGCTCCCTTGCTCATCAGTAACTTGAATGTAGAGAAAGACTTTGAATACTGTGGTTGTGAATACAAAAATGTGAATTTTTGTCACAGAATTATAACTATATATATAGATCGCCTACGGGGAACTTCCAAAACTTCTGTGTCAAACTCCAAAAGTTACTAGATAAAATATTTACGGTAAATGTTTGTTTGTGGATTACAGGAGATTTCAATATAGATTTCAAAACATTATCCGTGATAGAGAGGAAGTATTAGACATTTTTGCCCAATATGGACTTGATAGTATTGTAGAACAAGATACCCGAGTATCACTATCACTAGAATTGATAATATTTTCTCAAATATTGAGGCAGAGAGCCGTGTCAAGGACACTCCTCTCTCAGATCATAGATATATCACAGTAAAAGTGAATCATAAGTCATATGTTGACAGGAAAAACATAAAGTTAGGTAGAAATTATAGCAGAAAGAACAAACAAAAATTTTCCCAACTACTAAAAAAGGAAAACTGGGATGTACTATATAACCATGAAACTTGTAATGACAAAAAAATACAATAAATTTGAAAGCATTGTTCAAAATCACTTTTTTAATGCATTTCCAATACAAATTCAAAAATCAAATCCAGTTTTGAAGATTTGGGTAAATGAAGAAGTGAAACAGTCAAGTGCACAGCTTAAAGATCTATATATCCTTCAGAAAAATTATCCAATACTAGGCGGATACTATAAAGTCAGAAAACGTAATCACCAACAAATTGTGGAAAAATGTAAATGTAATCAATATGGTAACATAATTCAGAACTCCGAAAACAAAAGTAAAACTTCCTGGTTTATCATAATTGAACAGAAAGGTAAATCCAAGTCTTAGCCTAACATTAAGCTGATACATGAAAATGAAGAGATCACTTCACCTGTAACTGTGGCAAACACCTTTAATAATTTTTTCATTGATGCACCACAGAAAGTTATACATAATATACCAGATGTAGGAGGGAATGCTGCCTCTACTCAGAGAAATATAATGAATTCAATAGTGGTACTCTCACTTACATAATCAGAAATTAAAGATATTTTTACAAAACTTGAAAACAAGGCTTCTTCTGGCCCTGATGACCTGCCTAACAATATAATTAAAGAATTTGCCGAAGACTTAGTTGAAACATTTTGTTTAATCATTAACTTCTTGATAGAAACAGGAATTTTCCCAGAGTCCTTAAAAGTAGCGAAGGTGATCCCCTTAGAAAAAAAATAATTTACAAGAAAACTATGACCTTACATCAGTGTTTGCGAAACTATTTGAGTATTGTTTATTAGAGAGGTTGAACTCCTTCATTGTGAGATTTAATCTGATACCAGATGAACAACATGGATTCAGAAAGCTGTCCAATTGGAATATACTGCGATTTGAGCAAAGCGTTTGATTGTGTTCCACATGATCGATTGTTAGAAAAGCTTTGGATTTACGGGACCAGAGGAAATACACATCAATGGTTTCGGTCTTATCTTGATGGTAGAAAACAATATGTACAGATATCTCACATTAAGGATGATGGACAAAACAGCATACACTGCTGAGATTTGATATCGATAAGTGTAGGGGTACCGCAGAGAAGTGTCCTTGCACCTATATTGTTCTCTTTATATATAGCAGATATTGCTAAATACAAATAATACAAACTAACCCTCTATACAGATGATCTGTCGATCCTAGAAGCCATCCAACAAAACTGTAACGATTTAATGACAAAAATTATAGTTTGGTTCTCAACAAACATATGTCAATTCAATGCGAAAACATAAAATTTTTAGGTATAATTATGAGTGACACATTAGATTGGGAATTCCATATCAGAGAAACATAGTCCAAACTAAACGGCAAAATATACCAACTGAAATGCCGTACTAAAAATTTTTTATTATGCTGAAATTCAGTCACGACTAACATATGGTTTCTTATTATGGGGTTCGTCATCAGCTGCTCAGAAATTATTTGTACCGTAGAAAAAATGCCTTAGAACTTTATGGAATAAAAGTCAGAGAGAATCATGCAGACCATTATTTGCCAATATGAAAATACTTCTTCTCTCTTGCTTGTATATTCTAGAAATATTTTGCTACATTTCCAAAAATAAAAAAAGAATTAGCACTCATAGCAATGATCACAGTTATTCAACTAGATGAAACCACCATCTAAAAACACCTCGAAATAATTTGAATGTAACTCTCAGGGGACCTATCTCC